>WEIV01008986.1:201192-226173 GCA_013390005.1 Calyptomena viridis | reverse complement strand
TTCCTCCTTCTGCTCTTTCAAACTGTCCAGAGAGCTCAGTTCTACACAGGAGAAGCTTGGCCATAGTGATCATAACTAACTCTTACTAGTGAGTCTTAATTTGCTCCTGCAGGACAACAGGGCTCTTGAGATCCTTTCACTTCTGCAGTGGTACTTTTCAGTGCAAACAGCATTGCTGTTTTTAAGACTTTAGGGTATTAATATTTCAAAATACTTTGCAGAACTCAAAGAACAAAAGGAAGGGGGAGGACTAGGAGCAGATAGAGTGCATCTACCNACATAGTAAATGTTGTAGTAAAACTAAGAGCATCTCCATTCAGGGAGCTGGCAGTACTTGCTAATGGAGTTGCAACCATGTTTTCTGCTCCAGATCTCAGTATTATTACATAGTAGTAATTTGCTGCATCTGTAAATCCATATCAGATGATTTTATTAGCCCAAAGAGTCCAAGTATCTAAAAAAATCCCCAAGCACTAAATTATCATTAAACACATCTGTTTCACCCTACGTAAACACTTGGCTACAGTCAACACTTGCTCATAAACTTAGCCTTAAACAATTTCTTTTTACTCTGTGTTTACTAGTAGGATTGTCTCCACAGGATTCACAAAAAACATATTGCTTGGGGCATCTCAGGCCAGCCCTGCACTAATCAGGGCATGAAAGGGTAAAGGAAGAACTTTCAGTCAGATTCAGCAGTTCATCTTTGTTCCTTATGGTCTTTAAGCTTGTCAGCTCAACCACACATCAGCCCTTGCTACTGCCCATTCTCATGCTTTTTCCAGTCCTAAGAAGGACCTGGTTATCCAGGCAACTCATTTCCCTAACCTTTCACATGAAAAACACATCAATACAAAAAGTCACAGCTGTCAGACAGCTGTTGTAAACTCCAATAAGCACTGACTTGTGCTGTTTCTATTTGTTGTCCTCTTCAGAGATGCAAGTGATCAATAGAGCTTCTGATGCACAATGATGTATAGCAAGTGATTTGCTTCCAAAATAAAGTTGTTATGACAAATAGTTTATAAGTCTTTTAGACAATTTGCTTTTGAGAATTACTGGTAAACTAAACTTCTATTTCTGTAATCAAGTTTTCCTATAACAGAGGTGAATTGTCTCATACAACAAGAACAGCAATATTGACTTGTCCTCAAGTTTTAGTGAGGCAAGAAGTAGAAAGCTGTCCATCCACAATCATATTTTGTGGTATTATATAAAAAAGCACTGTTTATTATGGGCTTGCAGATTCTTTAAACATGCTAGAAGTTTACTGTGTTGCAGGATGGGGCTCTAGACCTACAGAGATATTGTCAGATATTCTCCTGGAACAAAAGAAGAAAAAAATCCACGTTTTGACACCTTAATTATACTATAACAAGTCGACAGAATACTAGTATTTGTAAATTAAGTATTTTGCGATGTTAACAAAAGGACTGAAAAAAATAAAGGCTTAATAAGCACTTTACAATACCACAAAGGTCAGAATTTATGGGAAGACTTTGAGTATTAGACTTGAATCCACCAAAAAAATTCCAAGACAGCAAGAGAGAAGACAACCCAAGATATAAAATTCTACTTCCTCCTCAACAGATGACAAAGAACCACAAAGAACTTTAAGACTGGCTGGGAAAGTCTCGGTAAGTTTCTTGAGGCTTGTTAGCCAGAAAAATGCATGGAGAATATTGAAAACTTAGTCCAAAGCAGATGAACTGAACGTAATTGCTAAATTTTCTTTGTCGTAGAGTTCTGAGAACATCAACGCAGAAGAGGAGACACCCAAAAATGAACCAGAAATAAGTGTTGAGAGAAAGGGGGACAGGGGAGAAAAGGGATAAAAGCTTTGGTTTGATAGCTTTACCTGGCTTTTGAACTGTACCACATACAAAGTCTGCTTTTAGAGGTAGGCGCATTTCTGAAACAGTGACAGATCCCCTGGATGGAGCAAATTCAGTGGATGTAGAAGCACCTTTATTTCTTTTACTATGAGGTCCCTCACTCTTCAGTTTATTCAGTTCTTCCAATAAAGCAGTTCTCTTCTCAGCTGCATAGAAAAATTGATTATAGTTGTAACATAGGAAAAAGTAGTACTGAACCATTTTATTTGCCTTAAGTATATAAAATGCAATAGAAATGTTAATCATATACCACAATAATATGAATATTAGGGTCAAGAAATATACCAAGAATGATCTCTTGCTTACAAAACAGGCTGAAACGAGATAATATCCTCTCCTACTTTCCAAGTGAACAGATCTAAATAAGCAGCTACAACGATGCATAAAATATGCATTACCAGAGTTCCTCCCAAAGTGTTCTTGACAAAGAATTGAACTTGTGCTTAAAAACCTACTTGCAAAGAGAAGAAGTCTCTCTGCTTCTGCTTCTTCTTGTGACCCTTTTCCATGTTCCTCATCAAAACAGCAGTTCAGAGCTTGACTGGCTTGATAAATCACTGTTTGTTGCATGTTGATCTCATTGTTCAGTTCCTAGGGTAAACCAGTAGTAAAAATAATTAGCAAGAAGAGAGCTACTTAGTGTTACATTCAAACAAGGCAATGTCTCAAGACTAGCATTTTTGAGGCTATGCTTCAGAAAAGATCAGATAATTTGGACAGTAAACTATGAAAAGCTTGCAGCTTACAGTTACTTCTGCAAAAGTAAAACTTTTTTTTACCTCAGAGGTAATTTGAATATGGTGGGGAATGAATTACTTCAATGTTTGTATGCTCCAAATCCAGTCTAGGCTTCCCTTCATCAGGGGAAACAGCAGCTAACCAGAAATTCAGCAATGTAGTAAATGTGGCATTAGTAAAGATCTATTGCCCACTGGAAGTATGAATTAGGCTGGATTTATAACTACAAAGGCAGTGATAAGATACAGATTCTGTCTCTTTCTCAAAATGATGTTCTCTCCACATTTATTGGATAACAAAATCCTTCTGAGAGATGCATTAACTGTTCAGATTACTCAATACCATCCCCTACCATCAGATATCTATGGTAAACAACTTCATTTTGCAGTTCTAAGAAGTATGCTAACATTAAGTGTGGAAACAGTAGATTAGAAAAAGGATTTTAAGAAGCGTATTACATACCTGCATTTTCTTTTTGATATTGATTTGGTCAGATGGGCCATTCTTTTTCATGTCCAGTTTGGAAGCAACATCTTCCTTGCGAACAATGATTTGCTTTATTGAAGGACGATCGGTTTCTTTAAATCTTTGAGATCTGTATGCATCAATGCTTTTAAAAGAGGAAACCCCATTAAATGCCTCACAGGTGTGCCAAGCTTTTTTTTTTTAGTATTTATACATCTATATTGTATAGAGATGTTTTCCAGCTTGCTAAACTGGCTTTAAAAAAGCATGCTATCAGCTTCTTTTAAGTTCAAGCAATATAGAAGACTACACTGAGACAATCTTTGATAAAGGCTGAGATCCTGGAAAAAAGCTTTGTTCAAAGTTTAAGCAGTGGATGTCATTAGGAGTCAAAAAAGCCATTGTCTTATTTTGTGCAGTGAGAGTCAGGGGTGGGGTTTTTGTGTTTATTACCTGTAGGGAAGGTTGCGATCCTCTGACACAGAGCCAATACTGTCTCCAGATTCTGCCCTGGGAACTTTAGTCCTTTGGAACTTTTCAGACTTCAGACTTACATCACTGATACTGCTACCTTCCCCAGCTGATTTACAAGGAGAAATAAAGGCCTGGGGAAAAGAAAAGGTTGTATTACAGATATCTGTCCAGATTAATAATTATCTGTTTTCTCTCACCTTTACTTGCTTTGCATATAAACAATACATTTGGAGGCTCCTTAATAATACTTTAATGGATGACATGTTACAAGTATTTCCTAGAACAGGGAGAAAGTTTATTTATTTAAAGACATCAATAGATTATTGAACTCAATGAGACATCGCCCTTAGTTTCTAAACCAGTTCAGTTACATAATTACTTCTCTTCAGCTGTTCATCAGTAACCACTTCATTGAATGCATGCATACCACTGCAAGTTCAGTACAAATAATAGATATGTACCCAAGCTTGACTTAGCAGATGACCACTTGTTTAGCAGAGCATCCAATATGCTACACTATTTTCAAAGGAAAATAATTTTGTCTCATTAGGTTTTCATTAGCAAAACGTTACTTGCAACTTCTCAATTTGCCCAGATATCCTCATACAATGTCACTGGTCATAAGTAAATTGTACATCTGTGTGATAAACAAGCCCTTTCCCACCCCACGAGAATTCTTACCTCTGAACCAACAGATTCCACTAGAGGGGTTAACAGAGACATTGATGAAATATTCAGTGACTCTTCCTGCTCATCCTCATCACTTTCACCTTCCAGACTCATGCTCATTTCTTTCTTCAGCTTTTCTATGTCTGGACCATCCTCTTGAAGAATTTCAAAAATCTCATTTATCACTTTTGAGCTATTCATCTCATCATCCACACTCATTTCGACTTCATATACTTCATCTGAAGGGCAACATTTTTAAACATATTAGTAGCACCAAGACTAAATTTTCTGTTAGAGTGAGGAATGTTAAGAGATAAGTGAACTATTTTTGCTTTTCAAACAAGCTTGATTAAAAAGCACTTCTTATAGTCAGGCATATGAACCCAAAAGCACACTTTCATAATTACTTTAGTATACTGTTTTCAGATATGCTGCACAATTGATACAGAGGGAATGAAAAGATGCACTTCTTAGATGAATTTCAACCTTTTAGTTCCAATACATCAGAAACTTAACTGCAAGTCCCACAGTAGAACAGTAATTTCTGTCCTTTCCCAATGAACTTTCATTATCAGATTTTTAATATGCCTTGAAGACTTGAATGTCAAGAAAGGTTACAAAAAAAAAGAAGCTTCCTGGTTTGCTTTACATAAACCTCATTACAAAACACACAAGGGTCAGCATATGTATGATGAATTTATTGTTCAGACTTGAAGGATATTAAAACTGCTCTAGACAAGTGGCAATAGGGAGCTAAGTGCATTAATACACATCTCAATACAAACCTCTTAGTTTCTCAGGAAGTTGCTTGAGTTTAGAGACAGACATTGCTTTTACAGGGCTCTTTGACTCTGTGGTCTTCAGAGGACTGGGTTTCTCAGTCTCTTCACTTTTAGAAGCATCTAAGTGGTTTATAAAAAAAGAAGTAACTGAAGATTATGTCTAGCCTTTGAATCTTTTGTTTAAGTTATTGAATTTTAGAAGTTTTACTAACAAAACAACCACTATATTAAGTAGTCTTATTAGCTGGCTGTCAAAGAAAAGCATTAGACTATATACTCTCCATAAGCTGTACATCTAGACTTCTATCTTATAATCAGAACACTAATACCACAAGAATACCACAAGAAACAATGCTGAAACCATAGCACAGTGCAGCCACTCAAGAGCAAAAAGGAAAAAAATTTAAAAAGACAAACAAAAAACATCACTACACAGAAACCATCACACCCAAACCCAATCCAAGAGCAGGATATGATCTTGTTTTTCTAGAAGTACATTTAATACTGGAAAACAGGCTAAGGTCTATAAGTAGTGTTAACCAAGTTCATTCTTTTTGCACAAAAAAAGGGAGATTCTTTCACTCAGTAAGCAGCAGAAAGGATGTCACAAGCATCTCAATTCTTTTCACGTCTCCTACTAGAAGAATTAACAGAATAAATGGATACTGACAAGAGAAGAGCTCCCTCCCATTAGATTATTGTAGAAATTTGGATTCTCAGATACAGCATAGATTAAATCTGTAACTGACAATTCTCATTCAATTCGCTACACATAACCTACATCAAAGTATGAAACATAGGTAAACCCACTGAAAAACAAAGAGACAGTCTTGCCTTGCCAATGTTTCAAGGGGTATAGGAGTAGAGAGTACTATCATCATCGTGAGAAGATTGAGATAAATAGTAAACAAATAAGAAGTCCAGTTCCACATGTCAGTGCTATGAGCCTCTTTATGTGCTCATGGAGGTCCAGCACAGGACTTCTGTCCAGTATGAGCAACAGGCAAACTGTGACAGTTCTTACCCAAAGACTCCTCACTGGGAGACTTTGCTGGCCTGTCACCTGCTGGTGTGTCCTCTGCTGATCCCAAAGCAGTGGCATCTGAACTAGGAGAAAGTTTTGGACTAGCCTGAGATGGGCTTTCCTGGCAAGAATAAAAACATGACACATTCAGGAAGCAATGTTCAAAGCAACACAGGAAGAAACATATTTTAACACCTGCTAGGAAGAAGAGGTTGCCTGTCCAGTACCTTATTTGTTTGTGTAAGAAATTTAGCTGAAGTACCAAATGTTAAGTGTGTGTGTGAGGAGCTCTCTTTTGCTTTTAAAGTTACAGAATATAAAAAATCTCACACTTAATATCATCAAAAAGTAAATAAATCAGTTGCCTCAAAGCAGTACCACTTGTCTTAGTTGATTTTGCAACTGGAAAAGAAATGTAATAATTTGCTAATAACCATACAAATCCTTGACAATTGGTCTTGCACAGTCTGGACATTCCCAAAGCTTGAGGTTTTTATCTTTTATATAAATTTGCATGTTTATCCCTGTATTCAGAACACGTTACAGCAATTCAGACTACCATGTTTTGATTCATGCAGGTAACACGTTACCATTTTAGCTTCTGGAAGTTTCCTCTTGGAAGTGTCACTTTTCTCTGCACTCCACAGATTGCCTCTATCAAATCGGCCACGAAGACATGCAAGTTCTCGTTCACGTTCCTAAGCAAATAAAGGGGAATGGGAGAAAGGATGGCAGCTTGAAAATGTCACAACACTCCAGATTTCTCAGATAGCTGCAGAACAGTAAGAACCTTCCCCAAGCCGTGAATGCAACAAGTCATACCTGCTTAAGCTGAAGCGCTAAACTGGCAGTAGAGGAATTTTCATTTTGTTTGAGAAGCCTTTCCTGGATTGTCCTTGTGTTTGGGGTGACAACAGTTCTGCACCCTGCAGTGCTCGTGGCAGGGCTGTGTGTGCCACGCTCCTGACAGCGCTCCCCAAAGCGTTCCAGGAAGGGCTTAATTCCTGATCCCCCTACAAGAACAGGTGTTTCACCTTGAAAGAAATTCTCAAAAATACAGAAAGAAATCCCTGCAATTTTGCATCCTGCTGAAGGTTCTCAGTGAAGCAATTAAGCTGTCTCCTTTTACAGCTCTCGCTCCATTATACTTTATACAAACTGAAGCTGAAGGGCGAATCACAACAGAATAGTGAAGTTAATAAAGGAGCAAGTCAAAGCTAATAGATGTCCCTCTATATGTCCCCCACGTTTTACACCAGCTATTTAAACTAGTTTGCTTTTTCAACATTTCTTCTACAATAAACTTCATTTGTATATTTCATGAAAATGAGCATTCTAGTACATAAGGAAGATATATTGTCCAGGATCCACCCTACTTTATTGAGCTTGTCTTTTATTGTCAGCACATCTAGAGACACACGCTTGCTTTTCTGGCCATCATTTCAAAGAGTTCAAGCTGTTAGCCCAAGTTTCTGACAAAATAAGCAGTTGAATTTAAAATTGGGGATGTTCACATATTTTGACATCAATGCTATCAACTGAAAGGAAGCCACTATGCAAAGTTAGCACATCTATGAGTGGATCCAGCTTCAATTTCTTCCAACACATGCAGACTCTTAACATTATATTGATTAGATACACATCATATCCAACAATTTCAAATAAAATTTGAATAATCTGAATTAACATGTTAGCATGATACATTTTTACATAAAGAAATGTTAGACTGATTTTGCTGTTAGGAGTTCTAAAGCTGTGTCCCTGCAAAACATGGAAGCTGTACAATTTACAGTAATCACAGAACTCATCAGGATTTTACTCAAGTTATAGCAGGAAACAGGTATTATCTGCTATCTTACCTTAAATTCTTAATATGTAGTTTTCAAAACAGAACACGTAAACCTAATCTGAATGAAAAACAGCTTACCTGGTGTTGTGGGTTTACCCTTAGGTTCAAGTTGCACATGTGTTCCTTTGACTGGCTCTTCTTTGGACTGAACTGGTTGAGGCAAAGTTGATTTTGCTGTTTGTGTATGTTCTTCAGTTTTCTGAGGACTGCAGGGATTCTTGCTTGGCAGTGGTTGTACTTCAGATTCTTTAGAACAGGGAACAGTGGCTCGTGAGGGTTGTGTTAAAAAATTGTTTGGATCCTTAACAAGGGGAAAAGGAAAAGCATTACAATGAGACAGTCTTATTCTCTCAAGAGGAAAAAGAATGAAAGCATTCTGCATAGCACACTATCACCTACTACACCTATTCCATCAACAAAAGAAAAAGCTGAGAACAAGTGTTAACCTTTTCCTTTTTTTTTAATCCAGTATTTCAAATTGTTTCAGCATTTGATTCCAGGTGCTCTTGCCAGTTACTTCAGGTGTTTTCCCATGTTTCCCTAAACAAGACTGCACATGGCAGATGTTATCTTTGCATAAATCCAACAATAAGTGTCTGGTACTACTAATTTCCTCATTCCGATTGAATATTTGTAACTAGTGTTGCTGTAGTATTTCATTCAACTACATAAAGTTAGAGTGAAACCCAGTATCTCTCCAAGAAGCCTCCTTCTGATGGTCAAAAGCAGCAATCAATTACTTTGACACCAACTTTTACAAGAACAGATAAATACTCTCATCTGTAAGTCTCAATAAAAGGAATTCTAAGCTGTTTCAGGTCTGCAATTAAAAAGGGTATGTGGGATTGCAATAAAGTAAAAGTTGTAAATAGACTAAGATTGCTCACATCAAATCTTTACATTCAGATTAAACAGTTATACGTTAACATTTGTACCCCCCCCAACACTCCTATCAATTTTTAATCAGCAACTAAATCAGACACTCACCGCTCTCTTTGAGTTTGCTGGTTTATTAATAGAAGCCTCAACAAGCCTTTGAGAACAGGATGCAGCTTCCTGCTTTACACTGCTACTATTGATTCTAGCAGATGCTCCACTTGTAGTGGACAATTTGGATAAACAAGTAGTGCCAGGCTGTTGTTGTGCATTGTTTTGCCTTGCAGATGGATGACTTAGGTCATCTTCCCAGGAACCAATTGTAGCAGCAAGGTTGGCTAAACGGCCCCTTCTCCCAATAGGGGTTTCACTTGCCAGGGCATTAGATGTCTGCTTAGGTGGAGAAACAGATAGATCTTTTGACTGAAGAGGAGACAGAGGAACACATTCAGAGGGATCTGGAAAAAAAAAAAACCCACATTTATTTTGCTAATAATATATATTGAGATATACTCGCATGTTTTGCATTTTATTATGTATTATCAACAGTTAGATGTTCCTGCTATCGACAGTATCAAGCTACTAGCCCTGAAAGCTTTTATACTAAGTAAATTAAACATTTTTAATCTAGCAGTTTATTAATTTTATATCACTAGTAGGAGGAAAAAGGTATAAAATTAAGCTGCAGTCAACAGCTTCAATATTTTAGGCCTCTTCCCTAGGGCTGTGTTAGGATTCTTTATTAAAAGATCAGCATTCACACACACAAAATTATCTTCTAGTAGCAAACAATCATCAACACAAGCAATGAAAGACACCAATAATGCTTAGCTAGTGAAACATACCCTCACTATCCCAGCAGCGCCGCTGTTCTGCCAATTTCTGCATACGTGTTTTGACTGAAAGGGCTGCAGGAGTTTGTGACTTGGGGTTTGGTTTTACTTTCTCAAGAGGCTGAACAAATGAAGCCCTGTTAGAAGAAGTTTCATGCAACTCTGGAGTCATCTCAGGAGAATCATGACTTGTGGAACTTGAAGGAACCGGCTGTACATTCTCCAAACTAGAAGCTTGAGTCTCTTTATCATTAGGGCAGAGCCTCTTTGATGGTGATGGCTTTGTATCAGGTTTCACTGCATAGGTCAGAGTATTCAAGCAAATTAGTATTCAAACAATCTAAAATATTTTTAGAGACAATACAAAACTATAGCGTAAATTGAGTTATGGTTTCTAAATACCCTGATATGCCTTCCAAAAAAATGCCCTTCCCAAATCTGCCAAGGACTAGGCTCTATCTTTGGCACTATGAAATTATCTCTAAATAGTTTACTAATCCCTTACTGCATCTGCTCTCAGGTCATGCTAAACATGACCCAGTCCTAGTGATCAGGTAACTGCATCCATCACTGTTCAGTTTAAGATAAACACTCAAGGTTCTCATTTGCCTCTAGGAAAAAAGATGGGCCTTGTACCAAAAGACAATCTTTATTGACTTTATTGCCAAATACCTTCTTCAGCAGGAAGAGAGGCCTGGTTGCCAGTTTCCACCAAAGGCTCTCTGCCCCTCTTGCTCTGCACTGTGGGTCTCACTCCCACCCTGGGCCGCTCTGCCATTTTCTTCTGCAGGTTCTCTCGCCTGGCACGGGTTCTTTCAAGGAGTTTCTGAGTAGTCAATAAATCATGTGTTACCATATATTGCAGTGCACTAATCAGTAAACAACTCAAATTAAAAAATGTAAGAATTCTCCAAGGCATATACTAAGATCCACAGTATCAGAAGCCAGCAGTAGGTTCCAGTGTTCCAGTCACTAAATCAACTGGCATCTCCTATTAGCTTGGCTTTGAAAGAAAACCAGGGAAAAGAGACACAAGCAATGGCAAAATTAAAGAGGAGCTCATTTAGAGCCTGGAGTAGTCAGAAACGTTTGAAAGGAGTTATGTTTTTTTACTGAATCACCACATGGCAGTCTCAAACTGTCAAGTCTTGCCAGTAGGTTTTTTTGACAGGTTGCTAAAGCATCTGGTCAAGTCACCTGACTGGCACTAACCCCCTAACAAAATAAACAACAGGGAAGCAGTTGTCAAATGATCATTTTAAAAAAAAATAAATATATTAAATGCATTCTATCTTTCATTCCCTAGTCATAGGAAATTTGAGTACTTCATATTCCATACAAAATAGCTGTTTTAGTAAATGTTCCACTAATGAATCCTCAGAGCATGCAAGTTTCAAAGATTGTGGTTTGTTGGGTTTTTTAAATACCACATTCATAAATCATTATCACTCAGTTTGATCACATCGAAAGGATACTTAATTATTCCTTTGATCTAGGTTTTAAGGTTGAGACAAGAAAACATGCAATTGAACTAATGGCCTTTAAAGGGGAGCATATAAACTGCACTTGTTTGGTGGCACATAAATTATTGTGAGAACTGTGCCAGCCATTATCCGTCCTGTCACACAGCAATTAAATACACATTTCACATTTTTAACTATCTAAGGCTGAAGTCTTAAACAATGTTCTATTGTGGGGCAACACAGGACAAACAAAATGTCAATGTCAACAGTTTTTTTGTGAAAGCAAATCTCAGCTTCTCTAACTTCCACAGAAGAGAAGGATTTTGAAAAGAAAAAACCTAAAACAATAAACCAACAGGCAAAAAAGAGAAGAAAGGACACATGAAATGCCATGTGTGCCTTCAATACAAGTCCCATGCTAATTGCATCCAGTTAAGTTTCCTTATTTCAACCTCCCAAAGGCAGAGCCACAAGGTGCACATAAAAAATATCCTAAAGGCTATTTAAATTAACAGTTCTTCTTGCACAAAGTTGAATCTATCTTCCACAACAGTATTCCTACAGTTCTATTCAAATGGAGTCACATTCTTTTCTGGTTTGTTAGTTCAGTAAAATAGAGTTTCAGTTGTTACAAACAGGGTGTCACTTCCCAAGAATGCATGTCTGTTGTTCAGCTCCAGCTCCTATTGGCTTCTTGTATCTCAAATTTTCCATGCAACAGTCATAACTCAAACACTGCTGTGACACACGATGAGTAACCCACTCTCCACAACTTGAGACTTACATGGGATTTGCTACAAGTACAAATGTGTTTCAGAGTATCTTAGAATTCTAAAATCGTACAATATCCTGAGCTGGAAGGGACCCTCAGGGACCACCAAAGTCCAATTCCTCATCCTGCACAGGATAGCCCAGGAATCCCACCACATGCCTGAGATCTTTTCCATTTCATCAAGGAATCTGAAGACTATTAAGTCAAAGCCAGAGGATCACTCTTTGTGTTACACAAGCATCTTCTAAAAATCAGAAAAGGCCTTCCCACTTTAAATGTTAACAGACAATCTCAGTTATTCAAAAGTATATTATAAAATACATATTAGAGAAGGTATTCAGGCCCATGTATGACAACAAGAATTTGCTTTAACTACGCTGCTTCACCAGCAGAATAAAGTAAATTTCTCCATGAGGCTGAAGGAACAGTTAACTTCAAACCTCACATTTGCAACCTTTCCCCAAACAACTGCATCACACTTTGCTCCTTCTCCATGCTAGGAAACCACACTTTGCTCTGTGAATGGTAGTGACTATTTCAAAGCACAAGATGACCTAGACTACTTCTAATGTTCTGTAGCAACAACCAAATCCACTTGTGCAAGAAAGGTGAGATACAAAATCAGCTGTGAACAGAAAGTCACAAGTAGTTTATTCATTGTGATACTGAAAAAATACCCACTGTGCCATCTGTATCAATAATTTCATTGAGATTCAGAAAGTTATTAGCTTTTGCTTGCAAGATTAATCAAAAGAAACATTATTTTAGAACTGTCTGATTTGAAAGCATGTCATTGAATCTTACAGCAAGATTTGAGCTTAAATGCATTAAGACCCAGACAAACTTTGCTACTGCAAGGTGATCAACGTACACTGAATTAACAGCATGCTTTGGCACATTAAGGCTTGAATTACACTGCTTTATATAATCAACACTTAAGATGCCTCACCAGTTCCCTGCAAGTTACAGAGCATGATAATTTGTAGACAAAAATAATCTAAAAACAGTAAAGCTAAGGGAAGGTTATATTAAAAGAAAAAAATAACACAAACCACAGAACATAAATCCTTCAAAATAGGTGGTAAAAAGCTTTATTTTCACTGAACTTTTTTGAGGAAAGTTACTAAACTTCAATACTAATGCATTAATATTGGTCAGATCTTTACACAACTGTAGTATGTCCTCCACAGCAGAAACATGACTGAGAAGGAAACCTTTCAGACACTTTGCAATACTGGCTAGCACTTGGATGAAGTTTACTCTGGGGAGTGGCCTCACAGCTGGTCAGACCTTTTCAACGTCAGTTATGTACAAGAAAGGGTGTGTTGAGGTTGGAATATCTCCCAGCATGCAAAACCATTTTAAACTCGATTCAGTTTATTTAAGACTAGCTGGATCATGTCACTCACTACCAATTAAGGAAAGAGGTTTTAGATGTTTACACTCAGTAAGACTTTACATGGAGGTAGGGTAGATCTGCATTGGCATAACACTTTTAGTAAATCTGTTCAGATCAACACCTTGTGTTTTTTTTTTTAAATCAGATCTGTGCAGTCAACTTTTTTGGGCACTAAAATTACTTAGAGTGTGTCAGTTTGACAAACAGATTGTTGACGAGGAGATGAGACAGTAGTTCATCAGTTACGTGATTTGATTTTTTTTTTTAAGTTTGATTTTTTTTAAGTTTTGTTTAGGCAGGCGGTGGATTGAAGGCAGTATTTACTATGACATTTCTCAAAGCAGTCACAAGACAGCTTCAAAACTTTACACCTGCGACACATAAAATACACATTAAGTACAGCACAGCATCTTTAGGAAACTTCCAACCTTCATACAGATTATTCAAGCTGGTCAATTCCACTCGTTTTGCTACAATTTTGGTTCTGTAAGACTCAAGCACACATTCAGCAAATCCGCCCTAATAATTAAGGACCTTTTTTTTTAAAAAAAAAAAGGGAACTTTTCTCTTAAAAAAAAGGAACTATGCCTACCAACGAAAGTGACTAATTGCGGGTGATAACAGTGCTAAATAAGACGCATTTTTTTCAGACGGTCACGGCTTTGGGCAGACTGACAGCCGGGCTTTAGGCAGCACAGTACGTGTCAACACCTCCCGCATCAGCTCCCGCAGCCGCCCCGCTCCACCCGGAAACCTCATCTGCCAGACACACATCAAAGGCAAAGGCCCGGGCAGGGGAAGGTCCTGATCTCCGCAAACCTTGGCTGGATCCCCCGTCCCCTCCCGGCAGAGATCTGGCGCTCCAAGGGCGGAGGCGGGAGCAGCAGCAAGACCGGGGGTTGAGGCCTCCCCGGGGCAGGGAAGGAGGTCGCTACCGGCCCGCAGAGCCCCCGAGCAGAGCGAGCGGGGACAAAGGACAGGGCCCAGCCGGGAGTCGCGCTGGGAGGAAACATTCCGCCCGCAGAGCGCGGCCCGAAGGGCAGCTGCCTTCCTCCCCCGCCATCCCCGACAGACAATTCGCCCCCTCCCCGGACCGAGCCCCAGGCGCGGCCCCTCCCCGGCCGTGCCCTCACCTCCGTGAACGGGTCCATGGCCGCTGCCGCGCAGGGTCCGACCGGGCCGAACCTCCGCCCCAACCGCTCCCGCGGTTTGAATTTCAGCGCCCGCCGCAGCACCACGGGAAGGGGCGGGGGCGCGNGAGGGCGACAAAAAAAAAAAAAGAAAAACTTTCTAAAAGCATTCTTAGCTTTTCTTATCTCTAAACAGAAAGTTACATTTCAATGTCAATGGTTGGTACAGGGCTCGAATTTTATTACCCCTTGTCAAATAGGTGTCTGGCAAACATCTTCTTAAACACAGGTCTTTAGAGTAAATATCTGTTTCTCTAAATACTCTTATTTTTAACTACTCATCATAAATTCTTAACACGCAGACAGTGCTACGTTGGTCTGCTTCTAATCTAACTTAATAAAATATTTATTTAACTACTTTTAACTACTTTTTAACAAAAGTATGCAATAAGCAAAATACAACTTCATATTTTTCACACAGAATGATTGCAATTTAAACATGCTTTCTGCTTTACACATATGTCTGTGAGATTTATACAGTGCAGCTCCATCTGTTCTTGGTGCATTTCCGGATGTGGCTGCATCCATTGCTGTTGTCTTTCCAAGGATACAGCAGAGCACAGGATGGCAGCTGCACTGTTCCTGTACATAATAATGCACATATTATTAAAAAAGAGGGAAATAATCATGCCTTATTCTGTAAAATAAATTTCTTGTAAAAAATATTTCTATGAAATACATTCTGAAAAATGAAGTGGAGATTCCTAGGAGTATATAACTGATTAAAATGTCAGTGCAGCGTGCATGTGACAAATGTCCTTTCCTTTTGCTCTCTACAGAGCAAGTAATTTCTTAATCATTTTGATCCAGACTCAATGAGGCCCTGCTAGAAATAAACAGAATACATAGTTTCTCATCTTCTCAAGGGCTTATGTCTGTCTTCCAGAAAAACAGTGAACAGTAAATATACGTATCATTTTAGCGCTCCAAAGAGCCAAAGAAAGTCAGTCTTTTTTAGGAATGGTGCATTTTATAATGGCTATGAGATCTGTTGTCTCTGTAATAGTGAGCAGTACAGCCTGTAGCAATGGAATTTTCAGTTAGAGTTATATTTTTCTTAACAAATGAATAAAACTATTTGCAACTTATGGGAAAAAAAATCAACTGATATTTCACAATCTGAGGGCATTAAAAAAAAGAGGGAAAGAAAGGAATGCCATGTGAAACCAGCAGAACAATGATCCAGCTCTGCCTGCTCAACGGCATTATTTTTTATGCCAGCCTTTTGCATTCAAAAATTATGAATCATGCCCTTCACTGTCTCCTTGCCCCATGTGATATGGTTTAAGATTTCTTCTTGCCAGGGGTAAGCTAATGAAAAGTAATCCCTTCTGTAACAACAACACAATACAAAGCACTTGGGTAACACTTTTTGCTGGCTTGCAGTTTTCGTGGGAATTGAGAACATGGGCACAGAACCCAGTCATGTTTGTCCTTTAACATGACAAGAAAAACATTTTTACTTTCCCGAGTTTTCTTTCCAAAAACTTTAAAGCATATTGACTGATTTCAGGGGTGTATTTTCAACTTCATAAAGTTACAGATGTTTGCACTAGAGCTTTAGTAAGAGCCAAGCACTTTGTAACTAATAAGGAGAACAGTAGCCAAAGTGTTTGTATCTCTGGCTTCCTTACAATACTAATATAATCATAAAGGTAAAGTACTGAAATTGAACATTCTGATCTCAGTGTAGTCCGTTCTGTATAGCTCCATTTTGTAATCCTCAGAGAATATTTCCTAAAACTTCCTTTTGCTGAGAAACTGAGTTCACAATTCTGATTGCAAAGGAAAGATGAGCAAGATGCTTCCTTTGATTTGCAGCAAAATCTCAGTGATCCTGTCATTAAGAGAAAATTACTACTTTTCCACTTGCAATTTCCTTTTATTTGCAGTTTAATAACTCAAAGTGAAAGTCAATGTCACGTCTCTTTCCCTTGCAAGCAGATTCAGCCCATGGCATGGTAAGAGAGTGCATTAAAATACAGTAGTGTAGTGTTCCTTGTAGTGTAGATTTACTTTCAAAAGGCGTTTTTTACCAGAAAATCCACTCTTCCATTAATCAGCTGGAGAGCTGTCATGATGCTGACACTAATTTCATGCTCAATGATATGATTGCAGAGGATTCCACAGAAAGGAGAAGTAAATGTGTAGTCTGGCACACAGTGGTGTGCATTATTATTTCGGGACCGTAGTCCCACGAGAATGAATTGTTCCTGTCAGCCTCAGACGAAGGGTTTACCATTGGGGAAGAGGTGAGGAGACAGTCCTTTCAGAGCTTCTTGAGGACATCCCTTTCCCCTAGCCCACCTTCTTTTTGCCTCCAGAGTATTTATGGTACAGGTCTGATTATCTGTGTCGTGGTGATGTCTAAGATGAAGCCAGGCTGTGAGAAATTCCCCTCTTGACAAGCCCCACACAAGGACCCCTGTATGAGGGAATCCTGCACTACAGAAGAGCAGCAAGAATATAATATCCATTCTTTCCTGAAGGATAAAGTGATTCTGAAATGAAGAACATTGTGCCCTCAGATCCTTTTGAATATCCTAGCATGACAGAGACTTGGCCTGGAAAAAGGCAATTTCACCCCAAAGAATGAATAGAAGGGCTGGTGCATAGTCTGGCAAAACACATCAGTTCAGATTAATCTGTATTTTCTATTGCAAATATTACATAATCAGAAACATTTTGATGGGTAGCACTTAGGATTTGTTCTCTGTACCAAGCCAAAAGTGATTATACTGCTTTTGTCAGCTCCTGTGATAATCACAGGGGCAACTTAGGCTGACATTATCCTGTAAAGGAATATATTTATGTCAGGAATAAAACAGATTTTATGAGTGAATAACCCAATGTGTGACATGGATTTAAATTAGCAATGCTCAGAGCACAAGGCTCTCCCCTAGTGTCCCAAATAGGAAATTCATAACCAGATCAAACAGATTAAAAGAATGCAAGACCCCATAGCCATTACAGTCTAGCTTTCACCTGGGACTCTGCTTTGTCTTACAAAAGCTTCATTCATACTCTGCCTTGACAAGTGTAGTTGGGGGGAAAATCCTTTAAAGTGGACATTTTAAAGGGAAAATATGCTACACTTTCAGAAACGTACAGAATGAATTTCAAAAAATGTGAATTTTATTTGTTCCCTCATTTGTCATTTGCAAAATATGGGAGGTTCTCAAGAAAACACTGCCTTGTTGAAGACACTCTTTATGTTAAAGGCTGGGAAAGCCCACCATTATTTATATTCTATATAAAATTACCATATGATGACACAGATGAGTTGGTGTTAACTGTTGTCAGATCTGAAATGCACCATCTCATAGGAGGAGCAACTGAGGGAAAATCACACAGAAATCAAAGCTGGAGGGAAAAGCAAAAACATTATAGGTTAACATTTGCACTCGATGATCATAGAGGTCTTTTTTCCAGCCTAAATGATTCTATGATTAAAGGGGGAAACAATTAAAAAAGAGTGCAAAATGGCAAGTAACAAGAGAGAATAACAAAGAAACCAGGAGGAAAAGAAAGAAGATATATTAAAATGGAAAAGTAGTGAAACAAGGAATGAGGCAAAACTCATATTTCATTAACAACAAGAGACAATTGTCAAGGGGACTCAGTGTCAGAAAAAAAATCTCTGGTTGGTTGAACTCTGCATTTTTACAAGGCTGTGGGAGTTAAGAAACATTTGCCTGTCATGCATTCTCAAAAGATTTATTGTGTTCAGTTTTCTTACTATAATATTGCATTTGTATCACTAAATCACAGAAAGTTTCTCAGGACTGTTCATTTACGTCTCCTGACTGATTTACATAAGAGAAGGGGAATTAGACTTCCATCTTTTGTATCTCAAAGTAAAATACCCAGCTTTCTTCCTTTATCCATATGGTACAGAAGTATCTTTTGCTGACATAAAAATTCTGAAAGAAGCAAAAGGCATGAGAGTACTTACGTGCCTTGATGTTAATTTAGACCAGTACCTCAGACTTGCTTGCAACATAATGCAAATGAAGTAATCACATCAGCAATTTCACCAGACTAATTGTATCACATTTTATATTCTTGAAATAATTTCCTGAACGATGGAAAAATTAGGAGATTCTTGTTGAAAAACAATTTTTTGCTGAAAAAAAGGTGTTCTATCTGCTCTAGTTGTTTTGTTTCTTTTTTTTTTTTTAAGATTCAGTAGGCTGCAAGCTTAACAGATAATTTTCTGACCTCACTCTTGCCATCTTATTCTTATATTTTAAATAACTAAAGGAAGCTACAAGACACACATAAAATAAATGATGCACAAGGAAGGCCGAGTATGTTACCTACAAAATTGCTTAAAAGTTTCTTAAAACTAAAATAGGTGCTTCAAATTAACTGTAGCCTATATGCTTTGCTAAACAGGGGATAACTCGGGGATATGAAATGGGTTTTACATGAGTTCATGGTAGTTTTTTTGCCTTTCCATGTCAGTCCTCTGGAGAAAAAGTATCATGAAATCTTTCTGCAGAAGTAGCATGTTTACACTAGAGGGCACTACTTGGACAGGATTTTAGGCTGCTTAGTGTCTTGCTTTGGAAATCTCTTTTTTCAACGTTTGGAAAAAAATGCACATCTGAAATAGGAAGCAGATGTTTTTAATGGGATAAATTCTACTGAAATTTAAATAAACGTAATTGAAATTTAATGGTGATGATATTTTCCATGCTTCCCATGCTTTCCATGAGAGGCAGTGGTCCCTCATGTCATCTCAGCTTCAGTAGAAACTACACGTGTAATTACACTGAGGGTGTATTAGAGATGAGTAAATATCCCTAATACTTCGGTCTGCTTTTGCTTAAAAAACTATTATGACATGGAAAATAGGCTAACTAAAGGAATGTGAAACAAAGATCATGGCTTTTTTAATGAGAGAAATATCCGATGGAGTAAAACATAAATTAACAGTACAAATACAGTGTCACTGAATGCCTGGGTGTGATATGACTGAGGGTTGCCTCACTTTGCAGTAAAGCACGAAAGAAGGTGAAGGGAATACAAATAGCCAGGAAGTTTATTTTAAATAATTATTTCCTCATTCTTCCAGTGTTGTGGTGAGAATTGTTAGAGCTCTGAACATCTCTCCATCTCCAGAGGCTTTGGCTGCCTGGAGTTGAGAGCCCATATGGAGATGGTGGAGATCTTGGGTCAAGAAGAAAGCTGCTGCTCCCTAACACCTGTTTGAAAGTGGCTTGGTATGGGCAGCTTGTCTTCTTATATGTCTAAACCAAAAGTGCCTTTTGAACTCAGCAAACCTCTAAGAAGGTAAGATGGTGTGTGCCCTGCACTGCCACCAACTCAGAGACTCTGCAGCTCCACCTCTACGACTCTACTCATGCCATGATGAAGTAGTACCCAGGGAATCTCCAAAAAGAGACAGGAGATAGAGGAGAATAAAGTCTGAAAATATCTCTGTTTCACCTTGTGCTTTCCCCAGGCTTGAACACTATTTCCATCAGCTGAATTTGTCACTGGTACCACTTGAAAGGGATTGTTTATCATGGAGTAAATAAAATAGCCCCAGCTGTTTTATAGTCCCATCTAACCACACAAACTATGAAAGAACCTGCAAAATAAAGCTTAGCAGCAGTGCCAGTGCTTGGAAACTCAAAAAAGAGAGTGGGCTTACACCTTGGGTTCTGGCTCTCAAGGAGCCCAGGGCTTTTCCCCAAAAACATGGCTTACCAGAAGGCCACCCTCTCCAGGCCAGGCAAAACCCCTTCTGCCATACAGACCCTGTCCTAAGTGAGAGTATGTGGATGTCCCATGAAATGAAATCCTTTGATGAAGTATCTCATCACTCTTTACACAGCTACTGGTCCATTGCCCACAGATGCCAACTGCAAAGGGTTCCAGCACTGGAGCTCCAGCTGCAGGAGAGTGCTGGCCCCAGCACGCAGGGGAGAGCTCTGTCCCCAAAACTGCATGTACTCATAACTGCACAAGCTGCTACTTGTAAAAAGCTGCTGAAAATTATCCCAGCACCACAAAAGAGTTGACTGACTGCAAAAGGCCCAAAGAAAAAGTCCGAACATTTAAAAAATTGTCATGATCTTGGGAATATCGTGGTTTAAACCCAGCTGACAACCAAGCCACACACAGCCATTCACTCACTCCCCCCCCTCAACAGGATTAGGGAGAAAATCAGAAGGGTAAAAGCCAGAAAACTCGTGGGTTGAGATAAAGGTGGTTTAACAGGAAAAACAAAAGCCATGCACACAAAGAATTAATTCACTGCTTCCCATGGGAAGGCAGGTGTTCAGCCATCTCCAGGAGTGCAGGTCCCTATCACATATAACAGTGACTTGAGAAGACAAATGACATCACTCCAAATCTTACCCCACTTTATATACTGAGCGTGATGTCATACAATCTGGAATATCCCTTGGGTCAGTCAGGATCACCTGTCCCAGCTGTGTCTCCTTCCAACCTCCCAAGCACCTCCAGCTTCCTTGCCAGTGTGGCAGTACAAAAAGCAGAAAAAGCCTTGGCTCTGTGCTCAGCAATAACAAAAACATCTCTATATTATCAACCATGTGTTCATCACGAATCCAAAACAAAGCCCCATATTAGCCACTGTGAAGAAAATTAACTCTACCCCAGCCAAAACCAGCACAGGGGGACATTGTTATTAGCCCTGTGCTGCCTGACCTGGTATTTGTGTTGCCACAGCAAGGTACGTGTGATTCATCTGCAGTTGTTTGTGGTTCAGCAAGCAGCTCGCACTTGGGCTGCCTGCCAGTCCTGCCTGCCAGTCCTGCCTGCCAGTCCTGCCTGCCACTGCCAAAGGCAACATCCTGCCTTTCTCAGAAAGACCCCTGTAGTGACAAGGCATTGCTGCAGAAGTGGACAGATGGTTAGAGGAGGAAAGGGCGAGGGGCTGAGTTGGTCCATCAGTCCATACTGTAAGCAGGTGCTTGCTTTGCTGTGTATTACATGTGTATAGCCCACAGGAAAGCAGCCTCTTTTTTCTTGGCAGGTATAAGTGCATTTGTGAGTGTACAATAGACATCTCAGATTTTTTTCCCTATGTGATAACAGACAAAAGTCAGCTGTGTTTGTAGGTTCATATCTCCAGGATCTTACATTGCCTTCATTTCTCTGAACTTTACAACAAGGTTTGCCTGCGTTTTGTTTGCCCTTGTTGGGTTGAGGTTATGGTTTTGAGCTTCCTTAGCATAAAGCATGAACAAATTCAGTGGATAAATCAGTCTGAATACTGGAGCTGTATCAAGTTGTGCATCTTAGAATAGCAGTCCCATTGAGTAAGTCTATGAGTAAGCAGCTCCCACAAGCAAGTGCTGCCTTTGCTGTGTACTAGAAACGCAGGACCCAGGTGGAATCAAAAGGCAATGTCAGACATTTCTGAAGGAGTTTCTAGAAAAAATATGTCTGGAAGGACGGTCAGTTGGAGTCATTTGGTCAACAAAATCATTTGGTCAGAAAATATTCAGTCAACTAAGAGTCATCAATCTGGGAAGAAAGTCTGACCTTGCCACTCTAAAGGGCCTGAAGCTGTGCCAAGTTATGCAGAGTTAGTTAAGGACTGTCATTCTCAGTTTTCCTAGTTCATCAATGATTCTTTATCGTCACAGAAAAATTGCAGAAAGATGGTGTGAGTATGGGGGAGGAACCAAATAAAACCAATGTTATAAAGTGTGTGTGTATATATATATATGTGTGTGGATATGCATATTTGAAATCCAAACGCACATATACACATATATATTTATATATGCATCTGTGTTGGAATTTTGCAGTGTTAGCTTGTGACAGATATAGAGATCAATAAAATGTGTCACTGCTCTTACAGACTGTAACACTGCAGAGCTTATTGATGCTAATATTCTGCTAAAGATACTCCTCTGCATGCAAGACTTTGTGGTATTTTTGATTGGGTGAATATGAAATTATATCTGAAGGCATGACCAAATAAATCTGAAATTATCTCTGGAAGTAGTGTTGTTAAAGCTGAAATACAAGATGCATGTTACCTTTAATTCTGTCTCCTAACAACGGATACATGATACCAAGATGTATTTCTATTTGGGTTGTGGAGCTGGGTTATTTAAGCTGTATTTTACAGTGTGGTTCATCTAAACCTCACCATTTGTCCCCATGTTCCCTCATCTCACTGCAATGTCATCAGTGCCAGCTGCACTGATAGCCTCCAGGAATTTTTTCTTGACAGAGTAGCTTGTCTTTTTCCCACTGTCCTTCCAGACAGACTTGAAGGCTAAGATGCTTTGAGGTCAGAACTGCTAGAGGTAATAAAATATATTTTTATATATATATATATATGTAGCATTTTTTTTTCATATTGAGATATTTAGTAATGTTTTTCTTGACTGAGCTTTCCACATTATGCTTTTAATCAGAGACAAAGCAGAAAGCGGGGACAGGTGGTCTTTTAACATCCCTCCTCTGTGCCTTCTGCTACTGCCTTTGGCATCCTCTTGCTAGACCCAGGAGCTAGCATGACCTAAAAAAACCTTCCAGCCATCCTGCAGAGGAAAAAGTCTGGTGGGAAAAGAAAGAAACAAAGTGGATGCAGCAGATTCAGGGGGAGACTGACTGCCCAAGCACTCGGTGAAAAGGAACTCAGGAATACCAGGGAGAAGTAGGCAGGAGCGAGAGAGATGGAGAAAAGGCATCCACTGGATAGAGCAAGGAGAGGGAATAGATGTGTAAAATACTCAGAAATAGCTGGAGTTACCATTTCATTGCTATGGCTTCCAAGCATATATAAAGCAGCATCTCTAAGAGGATAATTTAGGGCTTACACAGCAAAACCATTGAGGAGTTATGGCAAAGCAATACATTGACTTTGTATTTTAGCAATTGTCTGTCAGTTCATCAGCTGTGCTGATGATTTGCAGTGCTTGAACTGATTCAGTTTAGTTGATTTGTTTGTTTGTTTGTTTGTTTCATTTTGGATTTTTTTCTGTAAATCTTATGTATCTCAAGCAAACTCTAACCCATTAGGGATAACTTTGGCTCTCTAAACTTAAAAGTGTATTCAGTTCGTGCAGTTTGAGAGCTGGAGACAAGCTTGCAAGTTCCAGATGCTCCACTGTTAGCAAAACATTTTAGAGGGTTATTTTAGGTTAAACTTAGACATGTTGACAGAGCATATATCTTCTCCCTTCTTCAAAGAATTCAAGTTAAAAGGGACATCAAATTTGTCAGCTAAGTAGAAGTGTGTTTCAGTGTTGATTCCTCATTAGCAGACTGAGAAAAATGACACCTCAGTCTTTTCTTAGCTGGTCTTATGAGTGCCTGTCTTTGACTATGTGTGAGGCAGTAGTAAATAAAATGAAAATCCGTGCTTTAAACCCTTATTTTTGTTTTTAATTATTGCCTTTGAAGACTAATACAAAAGCAGACAGAACTATCAGAGCAGTGTTCACTCAGTCACATGATTGCAAGCATGTAAGTGTCTCTGAGAAGGATTTGTGAAGCTCAGTATAACTTTCCAAGGTAGGACACAGAAAGGGGTTCTCAAAGGTATCAACGAGCTGTGAGCTGTGGAATTTCCATCCCTGCTACGTGACAGTACAGCCAGATCTTATAGGACAATGCCGTAGAGGGAAGCTCTGTGTAAGTGCATTGTAGGTATGGATTTTTCGATGGGAGGAAGGTGGCAGGTATTTAAGATATTCAGCTAAAGCAGTGCACAGCTTCCCAGCTCTCCCCTGCCTGGCAGATCACTACCCTCACGTAATGTGTGTTCAGCACTATTGTGCTGTTACATCACTTACAGTTAGTATCCTTTCTCCAACAGGTGTTGACTATTCTAAAAAAGTAAATGCATTATTAACACAGTAAAATGTATTGTTGTGTAATCTGACTTCAGTACTGCCCAGAAAGAGTACAGAATCTTCCTACACTGTGCCTACATTAATGGGTTACACAACCGTGATTGCTAAGATAGAATAATTTGTTTCTATTTGATGTTCAATTTTAAAACACACAGATTGTATTTCAAGGAGTGAAAGGTTTCACAAGCAAAGCAACAGATTGCACAACAAGTACAGCGACAGGAAGGTGCAATATAAAGTCTGTCTTCTTTAAATCCTATTTATTACTTATCAGCATTTTATAACTATCAGTTATCTCCCTGAACTCCTGCCCTGATGTGATCCTCCATCCTCTTTAGCATGAGACACCACCGAGCATGACACGCATCTCCCAGGGTGGCACGTATCCTGCTGAGCACCCCTGTCCCATGCAGTCCTTCCTCTGCCTGCCTCGTGTCCAGCATGTAACTGCCAATCGCACCAGCTATTACCGATTGCAGCCATGGTGGTTGTTGGTAATTATCAGAGGAGTGCAGCGCTGGACTCAGAGTGACTTACTCTCACCAGACTCCCGCAGAGGATGCAGAACCCCGCGCCTATGCTGCCGACACCGGCCGCCCTGCCCGCCGCACTACAACTCCCAGGGTGCATCGCGCCCGCGCCACGCCCCCGGCAGCTCTCGGGCTGCGCGGGGCGCGCCGGGACTTGTAGTTTGCAGG
>WEIV01008986.1:155935-201174 GCA_013390005.1 Calyptomena viridis | reverse complement strand
GGAGGCCGGCGGGGCGGAGCGGCGCTGCCCCCGCAGCATCATGCTGGAGTCCATCTGTGTGACCGGTGAGTACCGCTCCCGGCGGCGGGCACGGTGCCCCAGCCCGCCGCCACCTCCCGCCCGGGAACGCATCCCCCGAGCGGGCGCCGGGGGGTTTCGGTGCGTGCCCCGGTCCCTGGGGAAGAGGAGAAAGGGCTCCACTCGTGCCTGCGTGCGGGAAGGGCGGCGGAGCAGGAGCCCCCTGGGCGATCGCGGGGCGAGTGTTTCACCTGCGGGCTCTGACCCTTCCCCGGGACGCGGGAGTGTGGAGTGACACCCGCTCCGCTGGAGCCAGGGACAGAGGATGCGAGGAGGAATGCTGTTAAGACTATTCCTGATGATACCTGGTGTCTTTCGCTCTTTGGCTCTGCTCCTTGCTGTGTTTTCAGAGAAGTTAACAAATCCCTGTAGTATGTGTATATAAAAGCCTGTATTGTGACTGTATAATGAGAGTATGGAAAAGTATTTGATGCCACCCGAAACTGTTATCTTCCGTGCTGTGTACGTGTGGAATGCAGGAAAACCTACAATTCCTTGTTTGCATTTGATGTCGTTTCATGTGTCATTACTTCAGCTGCTCAAGCCAGGGTTTCTTTGTCATGGGGAAATCTGTCCGGAAGAGGTGGAGGTGTCTTGGTGTCCCCTCGTTCAGTACTGTTACAATCATAATTAAGATCTTACAGCTACTCTTGATCTGGATAATGTACATGCTCTTCCATTTGTGCACGGATATGACTAGTGTCTCTCTTCTGGTATAGAAGAGATAATAGAATAGAAATAAAGTTCATTGGATCGGTCAGAGCAGCTCTTAGAGATGTGCAACAGCATCTGTAATCTTCAAGGAAGAGATTTCCTGAAAGACGCTTATTTTGGATTNCTGACTTCAGTACTGCCCAGAAAGAGTACAGAATCTTCCTACACTGTGCCTACATTAATGGGTTACACAACCGTGATTGCTAAGATAGAATAATTTGTTTCTATTTGATGTTCAATTTTAAAACACACAGATTGTATTTCAAGGAGTGAAAGGTTTCACAAGCAAAGCAACAGATTGCACAACAAGTACAGCGACAGGAAGGTGCAATATAAAGTCTGTCTTCTTTAAATCCTATTTATTACTTATCAGCATTTTATAACTATCAGTTATCTCCCTGAACTCCTGCCCTGATGTGATCCTCCATCCTCTTTAGCATGAGACACCACCGAGCATGACACGCATCTCCCAGGGTGGCACGTATCCTGCTGAGCACCCCTGTCCCATGCAGTCCTTCCTCTGCCTGCCTCGTGTCCAGCATGTAACTGCCAATCGCACCAGCTATTACCGATTGCAGCCATGGTGGTTGTTGGTAATTATCAGAGGAGTGCAGCGCTGGACTCAGAGTGACTTACTCTCACCAGACTCCCGCAGAGGATGCAGAACCCCGCGCCTATGCTGCCGACACCGGCCGCCCTGCCCGCCGCACTACAACTCCCAGGGTGCATCGCGCCCGCGCCACGCCCCCGGCAGCTCTCGGGCTGCGCGGGGCGCGCCGGGACTTGTAGTTTGCAGGNCCGCTCCGCTGGAGCCAGGGACAGAGGATGCGAGGAGGAATGCTGTTAAGACTATTCCTGATGATACCTGGTGTCTTTCGCTCTTTGGCTCTGCTCCTTGCTGTGTTTTCAGAGAAGTTAACAAATCCCTGTAGTATGTGTATATAAAAGCCTGTATTGTGACTGTATAATGAGAGTATGGAAAAGTACTTGATGCCACCCGAAACTGTTATCTTCCGTGCTGTGTACGTGTGGAATGCAGGAAAACCTACAATTCCTTGTTTGCATTTGATGTCGTTTCATGTGTCATTACTTCAGCTGCTCAAGCCAGGGTTTCTTTGTCATGGGGAAATCTGTCCGGAAGAGGTGGAGGTGTCTTGGTGTCCCCTCGTTCAGTACTGTTACAATCATAATTAAGATCTTACAGCTACTCTTGATCTGGATAATGTACATGCTCTTCCATTTGTGCACGGATATGACTAGTGTCTCTCTTCTGGTATAGAAGAGATAATAGAATAGAAATAAAGTTCATTGGATCGGTCAGAGCAGCTCTTAGAGATGTGCAACAGCATCTGTAATCTTCAAGGAAGAGATTTCCTGAAAGACACTTATTTTGGGTTCATGTCCCTCATAAAATATTCCTGACCACACCTGTGCTGCAGTAGAACAAGCCAGAGATCTGCTTGGATGGGAGTTTCATCCTGTGCAAGTCTGCCTATAAATAAGTGGTGTGTGACTATATCCTGAGTCTATTAAATCAATGGGAATTTGTTACTTCATTTCATTAGGACTGTGTCTTCACTTTTACTGATTATTACTGTGCTCATGTAATTTAATTTGAAGAACACGAATTTGCAGTCTATTACATAATACTGTATTTCAATGTAGAAACATGCGTGCAAGAAACTGCTTACAAGTCAGTTAATACTTCTTTTTTTTAAGGTAGAAACGGTACATCTTATATATCATTGTCATTTTAAAGAAGAAAATCCAAACTGCCTGGATGCCAATCAGCCCTGTAAACACAGAGCTATTTACAAACACTAACAGTTAATGAAACAGAAATACAAGTTGGATGATAGTTGAAACTTGCCCTTGGGTTTGAAGCTCACAACTAAAAGCTGAATTACAGATAACACCCTTACAGGAGAAAAATAAATAGATGGTTATTTCTGGGGGGGAAAACTTATTAGGTTAAATGTCAAAGTTCCCAATATCATACAAGCTCTAGTTAATAACTAAGATGCCTGTCAGTGACAGTCTTTTTACAGGAACTCATTGATTAATTCTACCACTAAACCATTTTCAGTCATTATAGACAGAGCTTCCAGTGCTGTCTAGATCGAGCTGCCTGACAACTTCTTTTTGAAACTGGAATGTTTGTAAATCTTGAAGGTGTTTGTAGTGGTGAGGAAATAAAATATAGGATTCTGTTATGCCACAGACATAAAAACATAAACCTGTAGTGTTGAGAGGCAGTGGAACATTTCAGATTCATAAACAACATTTTATGTTGCCTGGGTTTTGTAGATATTCTTTCTACAGCCCTCTGCACCCACAAACCATACAGTCTAGATTTAATAAACTACAGAGTTGTTATTCAAATTGTCTGAATACTAAAGATAAATATTTATTTGTAATTGTACCTTTACACACTGTGTCAAAGAAGGAATCTTACTTGTCACATCTGTGTATTTTCTTCTTATCTCTGAATTTCAAACTTAACTATTTATTACTTGCAGAGAGATCATGTACATTATTTGCATTTCTATAAATTGAAAAATTCAAGTCAAGCTGTGGGAAGCGATTTCTGATTTTGAGCAAAAAAAGTTCAACCATATTCTACCATGGTAATGGTGAACTGAAAACCAAAAGTAGTGGCTCAGACCATTACATTCCTAGGGTAAGAGGAACTGCTCCATGAGCATTTTTGCTAAGCACCTTAAGAATTGTACTTGCAGTTTGGAAAGGCTTTGTGCAGATATAACCTGAGCGACAGCTGCTTGAAAACTGCAGGAGCTCTCTACTATTTCAGTCAGGATAGCTGGACAGAAGGAGATCTGTGCCCACAAATACCTGTCATTAACCTCATTCTGCCTATGGAACTGGTATTTAAGAAGCTGCTTGGACAGTAGCTGCCCCGTAGCCTGGGGGAAGATATTTATACAACACTCTCCAAAGTTTAGAAAATTCTAAAATCTAGTGCGTTTTACCACACATATTATTAACTTAATAAAAGATTAAGAATTTATTGATTTCTAAAGGATGGAGACCAATAATATAACCTAGCTCCTGAATATAACATAAAATGTAACATATTTTTCCTATGTCGTTGTGGAGAGGAACAAGATATAAATAAATGGAAGTAAACATGGTGGAAAAGGTTTTGGGAAGAGACTATGTTAGTTTTGTTGTGATGTTTTTCAATTGTTGAAGGACTTGGGGCTCTTACTTTGGAGTGTTTGGAAGCAAGAACAATGAAGAGAATCTTTGTACATAAATGACACATTTTTAGGGATGTTTCAAAGGTAACTGGAGGCCTGGGCTAATGTTTTTTTGACAGTTTTCTACTGTAAAAACTGAAATTTGTGAAGTCAGGAAATTCAGATTTGTACTTCTCAGACCACATGTAACACATGTGGGTGAGATAAAAAAAATAAAAGCTATGTGATCCGTAGCATGATACACATAATAGAGTTATGCCATAGTGTGGCAATTTTCAATTTGCCTTTTTCATACTTTTTAGAAGTAATCTGTAGACACCTGTCCTATGGCATCCCGAATTTAAAAGCTGGAAATCACTGCTAAGCAATTTATGCAATTAATCTGGGTTGATAATCCATTCTCTGGCTACTTTACAGCAGCGTGGTTATCTCAGTACTTTTTGGAACACTGAAGCACATTTTCAGCAGGTAGGCTGTGCAATGAATTGGTTTGATACTCAGAATACTTAGACCTCTGTTTCAATCACCAGGTATTGCTAATCCTTGGAAACTCTTGGATATAACTTTGTAAGTCAAGTTTCCTAGAAGACAGTGCATTCTTAGTTTGGCTGATGCTGTCTGATTTACAAGTGTGAGTTTAAAATAAGTATACAGGAGAAAGAACTTTAAGTTTGGTGCTTTGCAACATAATTTTGACATAGTCTCTAATATTATTTTCTAGGTTATTTGGTAAAATAATGATGTTCAGAGGACCTACACAAAATTTTAGAATAGCAGTTAAATGACTTCTCTGCAAACTGGTTTGTTATCTATTACAATATTTTAAATCTTCTGGATTACCTGTTGATTCTAGGATTCCAGCACAAACAGGCACGAAACAGTATCCTCTGTATTCAGAAAAAAGTTAAGGACAGCCACACTTAGTTTGGCAGGTGAAAAATCACTTTGCTGTGAGATTGTGCATAAAAAGTAACTGCAGAATTGAGGACAACTATTTTTGATATCAGCCATGTGCATGGGAAACCTGCCAGTGCATGTTCACCACTTAATCACTATTTGTGACATTTTCAGGAGAATTCTGACTTATGATGTGGAGCAATTGTTTACATATAAATGCATTTATTACTGGCCAGCTGTACTACTTAGCTCTGAAAGCTTGCTGTCACGCATTTTGCTATTAGATTGCCACAAGAACTTAGGGAGGGGGCATGTAGTTTAAGGTCACTTCGAATTGTTTCTTTGAATTCAGTTTCTTTTTTTATTTATCACCTCTTAGATACATGTGCATTATTAGTTCAAATTATTCCCTATGTAATAGCAATTTAAGTCTTTTGTGCTCTTTGTGAATTTAAGAATTGGTTGGTAGAGAGAAGTGGTAATGCCGCTAGTGTTGTGTTATTCTCTCATCTGTGTTTTAACAAGTAGCTGTGTCATTTCCAACCTCAATTTTGTCTGTGTAAGCCAAGTCACATTCTCAGAAATTTCATATATGTTCAGGCATTCTGGGTACCTTGGTTTTCGTTTACCCTTCTTAAAAGTAAGTGTTGTCGTACTGGAGTAGCTGGTGCAGGTCTGAAGTCGATCTCACATACTTGCCAAGAAATATGAGAGGGGTCATCCTATTCTGTTGTCCAAAAAATGCATCTCATTTTAAGTACTTAGCTTGATGTTGTTTTTCCTTGTGAGGGAGAACTGTGGTTTCTCACCACGGCAGCTCATGGTAGAGCAAGACAAGCCATGTAGGCATGTTGGCACATATGTGGTGAGACTGCTCTGACAGAATTTGAACGGGAATGCCAAGCAGCGCATTCCTGTGCCAAGCACAGAAAGGGAATTCTCAAACTTACCAGGAGGCAAAACTAGTTTGCATAAGATATGCATGCTCTTGTGAAAGAGAACAATCTAATGCTTCTATCTCTCTTTCCAGTGGAGGAAGCGCCCAGGCTGCCCATTGTATGTTCATGCAAATAGGACCTCTGTGTTTTTGCTTTTTCGGACAGCATCTTCGGGAGAACTGAGGAACACAGGCTGACATGGGACTGACAGAGGTCCGACTGCATGAAATACGTTGTCATGGTGCTTACGTGGGGAGCAAAACCTAATTTTGCTGTGAAAATAAAGCTGAAATTAAACTACCATCCATTTTTTCCTCTTGGAGGCATTTAACGATCTCTTGCTAATGTTCCATTCAGAGTATAATTACTGGATGTAAAGTAATTACGGCTCAGCTATGTGTAACTATGGGATGAAGCTCAAATCTCTTTTGCAGGCTTTAATCACGCTCCAGCCGCATCCCCTTTTCTGTGAATCCCTTCATTTTATGTGCAGAAGTAGGAGGCATTTCTCTGTGCCACGGCTTTTTTGCACCCTTACTTTTGCCTCACCTAATGTTCGAGAATGAACTGGTTGTCAAGAGAAGGGGATGATTAGAACCAGCGAAGCGATGTCGCTTCTCTCTAACAAGCCAGCACAAATGTTAAGTGCAGTTTTAATCCTCAGTGAATCTTCATGCAGCACCAGGGACCTGTCTCCCCCTGAAGGCCAAGGGTCACAGCAAGAAAGGAGGGTTCATTCATTAAAGAAACATCATTTGCTTCTTGCATTCGGTTTAGTTTACAATGTTTTTTTCTCAAGTGTTTTCTTAAAGCCAGCTGTTACTGTAGAACAGCTTTGAGTAGTTGGAATGAACACTGTTGTCTTAAGGCTTTTCAGGGGTGTAACTGTCTGATCTCTCTTCTTTCTCCTCTTTAAATATAGTTTACTGTCTGTATTAAGACTGAACATGTGAAACTGATGTCTTTTAAACTTATATTATTATACATATGGTGTTGTAAATTGTTCCAAGTGGCTGCCCCATTCCAAAGTTCTTACCCTTTTCTGAGAGTAAATTCTGTGAATCACATTTTGCAAATGAGATCACACCAGACTTTTATCACAATACAGATCCCTGTGGGACCTCACTGTAAATACTGCTCACATACTCCTATACATACTTCCTATTTTTTTGAATTATTCTTTATCTCTACAGAAAACCTTCCTCGCATGATAAAGTCTAATCACATTTTGCTCAAAAACTAAACATTTGCTAATGTAACAGTAATCATTCATGAAATCCCACAGAGTCTTGTTTTAAACAACTTAGTTCTTAGCTACAAACAGCTTAGTCATATATGGAGATGCAAGATCCAGCTAAACAAGTATTTTATGCTTGCAAGTCCCAGTCTAATTGTTCAAAATAAAAAAAAACGCAAACACTCAATTCTCCCCTACATCTAGAAGTCAAGATTGTATTTCATTTATGTCGCAGTTTTGAGTCCTTAAGATTAGTGTTGTGTGAAACATCAAATTTCTCCTTTTTTTTTCACTCTCCTAAATACAGAAAAACTTCATTGGCCCAAGACAGAGCTTTCTAGGAAATCAGTCCTGAGTCTGGAAGTACACAAGCTGAACATCAGTAATGAAAACAGCCTCCAGCATCCGCCTTCGGGGATCCTTAAGGACATTTTCACGACAGGAACCAGTAGCTACAACGTCCTCCTGCAGAGCCAGGAGGAGAAAAAACACCACGCTCAAAAGCAGTCTGCTCACCACAGGAAACACAGGAGAGCCACCAAATGTTCCAGCTGCTTGCGAGGCGGGGAGCGCCGCCAGGGCAGGGTGGCAGTGCCCTTGGTCAGCGGCGGGCGGTGCTGCACGGACAGACTGACCTCCGGCCCTGGCACTGGCCTTGGCACCAGCCTTGGCAATGGCCTTGGCACCGGCCTTGGCACCGGCCCTGGCAATGGCCTTGGCACCGGTCTTGGCACCGGCCCTGGCACAGCGCGGCCACCTCTGCCCACGAGTAGAACTAAGAGTCGTTTTAACCCGGCAAAGCCAAAGCAATCCCAGTGCTCACAGGGCACGGCAAAAGGCGGCGATGTCTCTGGCCAAAAACTCTGTTTGCTGACTGCGGTCAAACCCTCCAATGTGGAGAAAGAGAAGGTGAAATTCTTCAGCTCGGATTTCACGTACAATCCCCAGTTTGAATATGAGAACCCTGCTCTGCCGAATGTGTTAGCTAAGCACAGCCACGCATCTGACAGATTTCTGAAGCAGGTATAATTACTATTTTCCCTCTTTTTCCACTGATTTTTTTTTTTTATACCGAGGTGGTATTTGGCTTGTTTTGTAGAATGTTGTTCCTCCTTATAATCCCCTACTGTTTGAAAAATGCATCAAAGATGAAAATGCAATAGTAGACCTGAAATAAAAACTAAACCCTTCCTAATATTTACAGGATTTTATAGGATGAAGGTGCAGTTCCTTATAAATGGGTTTACATGAGACATAACTCAAAGCAAGTACAGGAAAAATACGGTGCTTAAATAGGTAGGGGACTAAACCAGCATGGAAATCCTGCCAATCCTCTTGGTGACACAGGGATAGGGAGGGGATAGGAATTATTTGAGGTCATCATTATTGGATAAGCATATGTTATGTTCCTTTTTTTAATTAACTTTGAAAGGATATTTCCAAATGCATTTGACTCAATTGAGCAGCAGCCAAATTCCATTCCAGAGAGAGGTAAAATTTAAAAACACAACCAACCCCCTTTTTTTTTCCTTCCCCCTCCCCCCCAAAATAGAGCCACACCGGTAGCATAGCTACAGATATTCCCATTCTGTGTAACTGCCTTGGCTTCCTGCTCGAGTTCCAAAAAAATCCCAAAGAACAACAACAAAGCCTTGCTTTCAACTTTGACCTAAGTGACAAAACCCAGTGCTTATCTCTAAAATAGCAGAAGCAATACTTTTGCTATTTTTAAATGGTTTAGAAGGATCTTACTTAAGTCCAACACGCTTTTCTAAATAGATAATCTTGTGTTTCAAGTGATACTCACCATGAGAAGACATCCTGGCGTTCCATCAGCTTCACTTTTTTGTGATATGAATATTTCACTTAAGAACTCCCAAAATTCCTGGTGAAAAGGATACATGAATTAGCATGGAATCTAAGAACTGATCCTAGACTTGTGAACAGATTGACTTTGCTTTTTCCAAATCTAAGAATGCACAAAAAAGTGTTATTACCCATTAAATAATTGTATTGATGGTCTCAGTCTGCATTTTCATATTGAAAATATCTGTATATTTTAAAAACTCCGTTTCTTGGTTTTCATGAAAAATTGACTTTCCTTATGAGAACAGCTGTTCTGTTCTTACAATCATCTTCCATACTTCTGAACAACCAACTAAGTCACAATGACGCCAAATAAAAGTGCTCCTTGACTAGAGTTTTTTAACATGTTTTCCTTTGATTTTTGTAGCAATATTAGCAACATTAATCCCAGATTTCAGCAAATCAACATAATTAATTTCCCAACTGAAAGTAATACAAATTATCCCTTTCAGTATGGACTAGCAGAGCCTTAAACATTATTTTATGCATCATCATTTTCTGGAGCAAGCTTGCCATTGGTTTACCATTCTTTTATTAAAAAAACCTACACCTAAATAATGAATATTTTAATAATGAATGATTCTTCAGTATTATTCTGACTTGTAACTCTACCTTTTTCCATGTCCATAAAAAGCATGAGAAAATAAAGGCTTTATAACAACTTTATGAAAAGCAGTGAAGGATTTAATATTCATTGAAGTATGATAATCCTGAAAACTAACGAGGATGTAAATTGCTTCAAAAGATTAAGTCACTAGAAATGCATTTATTCAAAGTTCAGCTCCTAAAAATACTGAATGAAAATATCTTGCACTTCCTAAACCAGCAGCTTTAACACAGCAGCAAGCCCAGCAGGTGTCACTCTCTCTCTTTTATCTACAAGTAACTTCAGAAATTTTCATCTCCACGCAAATTTGAATTTAATTTCATGCAAATTCAGTATCCAGAAAAAGCAGCATTAATCAAAATTTTAATCAGCAAGTATTGTAGGAACACTTGCTTTTCCTCATTGCTTTTTTTTTTCCCCACTCAGATTTTACTCGTCAGAAGAAAGATGTAGGTATCTTACGGGTATTTAAGTTCAGAAAAGATGACTTCAGTGAAATGAGCTCAAAAGCTGACATTTCAGAATTTTAGAGGATTTTTAATAATTTCAAAAATATTTTTACCCACAGATGTGTGTAGCCTGCTAGGACATTAAAACAGATTGTGGGGTTTTATTGCCCTTTCTGCTTCTGTGCATAGCTATGAAATTGGTTAATACAGCATTACTGCAATATGTCTGGAAGACAAATCATGCTCTGCCCCATTTATTTGGGGTTTTTTAAAGGCAAAAGCAACGTGGTTTTGCAAATTGTTAACACTGCAATGCTGCAATAAGGAACACAGAAGCTTGTGAGCACTTCCTTTGTCCTCATACCTCTACTTAAATCAAAGATTTTAACCTTGGGCTCAGCCCAAGACTTTTATTGATTGACTTCACAGACAGATAAAACATTTTTGAGTTATTAATACGTTTGAAAAATACTGATTTTAATGTCTTTCTTCTCATCGTTTGTTCTGTTTCTTTGTTTCTCTCTTTCTACTTTGTGTTATTTTCTTCATGAGTTACACAATATGTGCCTTTAGGGAAGTGAACTTGAGAATAAAAAAATAGCATGCAGATTTGCAGCTCTTCACATTGATTGACATATCTGATATTACAGAAATTAATTCTCTTATTGATGTGTTTCAAGGTCACTGCAGCAACTGTGTGCTCTAAGTGCTATAAAGTTTTCTGGCTCAAACTACTTGTCCTTCATTATTAAGTTTCTTGACACTTGAAGTGTTATTTTTGCTCCAATGCTAGAGATGGCAATACTCACTTGGAAGCAATTGTTCCCAGTGTTTGTAGAGCAGATGACTTACCAGGTGCAACTTGCTGGTTTTATTTCAGCCAATTGCAACTTTAAGTAACCTGTTTCTTTGAATTGTACAAGAAGGCAAGAAGTCTATTTCTATATACATATATTAAAAAAAACAACAGCAAACACACTCCCCTGGAAAACCCCACCAATTTACTGAATGAGCAATCCCCCCATGAAAGTGTTGTATATCCCCTTCCCTTGTACTCAATAAAAATAGAGCAGTTTTGACTTAATTAGTAAACCAGTAATGCCACATTGCAAGTATTTGTGTGACACACTGTTTAAGGTAATAATACAAGTAGCCTACAATTAAGTAAATTTATCAGATGCTGGAAAAAAGGTTAGGTGGAGCTGGAAGGCAGAACATGACATTCAACACTGAGTAATCCTTTGCTGGTTCCAAGTGATGTTACAGCTTAGGCATGTTGAAGTTTCAAAAACATGATACTGTCTGTAAAGAGCAGTTAATTGTAAAATACTTCATTCTCTACTAGTAACAAATTCCCTCCTTAACTAAGATGTATAGATAAGGCATGCTAATAATACATAACACAAAGTATATCAGGCCATCCAAGCAGCACAAATTCTCAGGGTCTGACACAAACTTCTCTCTTCCACTAGAGCAGACCACAGATTAACTTCTGGTGATACTACAGTAGGAGCATAGCTTTATTCCAGAACACAGTCTCATACAAAAACCAAGTGAATATTAATTTGTAACTCCTTACAAAGTATTTTAAAAGTTCTCCATTAAAAACATTTCTACCAGCTCTAAATTACTTAAACATGCTCTTAATCCCACTAAGAACAAGCATGGAGAAGTCATTGTAAACACAGAATAAAGCTCAAAACAGTGATTAAAAAAAAAAAAGCTCAAAACCTGAGTGAAATAGCCTCAAAAATCTGCATTTACCTCCATTCCTCTTGACCCCAACAGCCACCATTTTATAGCTATTGATTAAGACTTAGCGAGTTCAGGCTGGTACAGTTCAGTGTTACATAATCACTGAGTTAACGAGGTTGGAAACGACTTTTGAGCTCATCAAGTCCAACCTATGACCTAACACCATCTCACCAACTAAACCATGGCACTAAGTGCCACATTCAGTCTTTTTTTAAAAGCTTCCAGGGATGGTGACTCCACCACCTCCCTGGGCAGCCCATTCCAATGCCCAATCACTGTTCCTGTGAGGAGTTTTTTCCTAACATGCACCTGGGAAGATTTTTCCCCCAACAGATAAGCTGTGCTGGGAGGAAGGTGATGGTGTCTGCAAGCCTTGTGTGTCTTGTAGATCTCAGCAGAGACTGCAACCCTTTTGTAGCAGAGCTGCTTCTGATTGTAGGATGAGCTGACTGAGCCCCTTTGCTGACTTGGTTGCCTCAAATAACTTATGAGCATGTCTTTGGTAGTGATCCGAGAGATTGAAGCAAACCTTTTAGCTGACTAAGAATGAAAATAACAGGAATTACTGTTCCTAACCAGTAAACTGGTACAGCCACGTAGTTCTTTTCTTCCATTTTTTCACCTGTTCTTGAGGAGTTTCACCTGAGGAACTATGGCAATACCAGTATTCTGCTTACCTAGAGACTGGAAAATAAGCTCACAGTTGGATGCACAGTGGGTATAGACAGGACTTGGCATGCTGGTCAGATTGTCCTCTTTCCCAGCAAGTTCTTGCAACACCTGACTGAGTCATCTCACCTTGGAGACAGGTGCAGAACCCCAAATGAATGGTGTTATCTTCAGTTAACATATAATAATTATATATTATGTTAAATGCTTGGTGTCATATTCAGTGCCTGGAAACCAAAAATTTCCCAAAATTTTTCCCCTCAGGAACCATCCCCAGCTGGAGTGGTTGTGGCAGGAAGTGTCAAAACCAGCAACGGCACTGGGACTGTCTCAGAGCTGGGGCAGTCTGCCACTCTCCAGAGATTTGTGTGCTGCTGGCAATGTGTATGTGTATGGCTCTCCGTGTTGTTCCAGAGCTTCTGGAGCCACACCTGCCCACCTGGAAAGAATTATCAAGACTTTTGTTTCGTTTGAAACAGAGTCAAGGGAGAAGGTGATAGGGGTGAGCATCCTTCTTAGTAATTTCTGATTATGTGTTCATCAATAAGGAGGCTTAAGCTTAATGACTTTCTCAGCATGCTTGAGTTGAAACTTGTGGCATCTATTTGGATGTGGCTGGAATGTGGTTAATAAAGTTTACAAACCCTTCTCAAACACTCTTATTTTTATGAACTTTAACGTTGAGAAGAAACTGCCCCCTTGCTCTCAAATGGTTTTGTCAGTCCTCTGCTTCAGCAAACCTGCTCTCCTCCACCCCTACTCAACTGTGATCAGCACTCTAGATTTGTCTTACTCTTTTCAGAAAGTCTGTAAAGTATCTTTGCAATTCTTTGAGCTTACTTTTTAGCTTTTCTACCTTTATTGGCTTTCTTCAGCCTATGAATCTCACTTGCCTGTTCCTCTCCATCCAAAGGCTTTGCCATCACATTGTCAGAAAAGCTTTTTTCATTGTTTGATGTGGAACTGAACTGGACCTGATGTTTGGTTTGCCGAGAGGCAGGATAGGCATAAAAATGTAGTGGCCTTGTTCCCACTTCTTTGGAGAACACAATAGCCACACAATCCTTTGGATATGGCCAAGTGTTGCCTGAGAGAGGAGTGCTGGTTCACCTAAGGCAACACTGTGCTTGAGGGGCCTTCTAACAATTAAGCTTGTGGATGGACCATTTCCAGCACTTGAGCCAATGTCCTGGTCTCGTTTGATATGCTGGTAGAGAGATGTAGCCTGAGTGCTAGGTAGGTTCTTACAGGTGCCTTAAAAACCCCTAAAAAGGAAAGGAACGAATGCTGGTGGCTTTTGAAAATAATGACATCCATCCCTCAGTTCCTGCAGTAAATAACTTTCAGAGAGTTGAAAGCAAAACCTTTCCACCTGCAAGATCTGCTGTGTTTTAGGTCACATTATTGAACATTTTTGAGATGAATTGCTGTTCTGTACACCTGTACATTTGAAGATAGAAAGACCTGTATGATAAAGTGAGGGTTCAGGGGACACCACGTGGCAGAGCTGCCATGTGTGCCTGTCGTGGTGGTGTGATGAGGAGAGGAAAAGCCAAATTGTTTGCAGATTGTTGATCTGACAAGAAGGCCCTTCAAATTTAATAACACATACTTGGGGCAGACAAAGAAATACTGAACCTCAGGTGCAAGATTTTTTTGGCATTCAGGTAAGTGGTATTTCTCTCATTGAGCTACTGGGCTTTAAGAATACATCTAGCTGTCACTTATGGGTTTAAGTAGCAATTACTCAGGGTTGCTTAGTTTCAACTTGAGAAAAAATAGAGTGGGATTGTTAGTAGCTGTGAGAGATAAAATATTAATCCAATTTTTGTGGACAGTCAGTCAGTCTGACAATGTCAGAATTACACAGCTGGAAACCAGCATATTACCAGCTTTGTGCATAGATATAAGTGTATAATGTGAAAAGAGATTCAGTCTGCAAGATTTCCACCTTCGTTGTTAGTGGTATTTTCTTAGAAAGAGCATTAATTTTTTAAGGTGATATCAGAAGGTTCTATTATCAAATCTATGAAAAAAGCTATTCCCTGTAGATGGGTTGCTGCTGGTAAAGAAGTTATTCCATACCATGTTTTCTTTTAAGGGTGTGAAATTACATGCTGGAAAGCAGATTAGTGGGGATGAACATTTCACACCCCATCAGTAACATCTTCAACACAGAGAGTTCAGATCACATTATGGGTGTTGTGCTGAGCTTTCCACCTACAGGGGACTTCTAGCAGCAATACATAAGAAAATTGTTCATACCACTCTGTTTGTGTATTGGAACACACCTCCTTCAGTTTGGGGGGTTATAAAGAAGTATTGTGGTTTAAATGAAAATTTTAAATGACAGTTCTGTGGATAAAGTTCCCGCTCTTTCTCCTCCTTTCTGAAACAGACATCCATGGTACAGAGGATTTCATTTTTGGTAGAAGTATTATTGTTGAAATTATAGTTACACATCTGCTTAATCGTGGTTCAGTGTTCCTAAATTAGAAAATACCAAGAAATGAAGGTAGATGGCAGTAATAGCTGATCCTTGTAAAATTCTTTGTGGAAACCATAAAAAGAAACATGCTGGCAAACTTCAAGTGTCCTGGAGACCTGTTATGTCTGTTTTACAAGGAAGTTGTACAACATTCCCAGAATTAAAGGGAAAAGGGGTATTATTTCATAGACTGCTGCTGATCTGGTTCTGAGTTAATCAGAATATTTTTTCAGTACTTTGGCATTAAGGCACATCTGAAGATGTTATAAATACATTCCAGAATGTGTCAGCCTGTCCTGAGTGCAGCTTGATAGCGAGTTAAGAAAAGAACAAAGATTTTAAAACTAAAAAAAAAAAAAAGAGAGGTTGAGAGGGAGAGAAAGAATACCCGTGCCAGTCTGCCGTGGGGGATCTTACTGCACTGACATTTGCTATGCTTTTGTATTTTATAGTCCATTAACATTATGGAGCGGACACTGCAGAAATATGGAAGCTATGAGAGGTTTGAACAGGCCACTGGAGGCAGCTTGCTGACCAAGGGCCGCATCTGGAATCACGTCAGGAAGTACATGGTGAAGGAAGGCTGTCTTGGCGAGGTCAGTCACTGATGAAACATTGATGTGGACCTTAGATGTGACACATGGATGGAGCATCTGGGAGGCCTCTCCTCCATGATTACAAGAATATTCTTTACATCACATTTTTGTCATGCCCAGTCTAATGTTTGAACAGTTGAAACGATGCAAATTCCTTGTGAATACTTCAGCCACCTCTCCGAGCCCGTTTCCTGATTCCTATGTGCTTGCTCTTAAATTCACCTCTTTTGGGAGTACCCAAGAACGACACCCTTCCTTCCCTCCTTTTTTCAGCTACTTGGAGGCCAACACATTTCCATTTATTCATCAGTTCTGCCATCCGTTCACTTGTATCAAATTATTTACACCAAAGGAAAGAGTTAAGAAAAGGCCAAGAAAAATAAGCAGCAGCCCAAAAGACTGATTTATAAGAAGCAACACAAATGAAAGTGACATAAGTGAATAAAAATATCTGAAAGAGGTTGGCTTGTTGAGTTGGTTTGAGTGCTGTTTTTTCCTGGCTTTAACCCTCTAATTTTTTAAAGCCCTGTGCAAAAAAACTTACTTCATGTATTCAGGATTTAAAAAGAACAGTTTGATGGAGTTACACAGAATTGCTTGGAAAAGTCAGTTGAACTTGTATGTATAAAAAGAGAATTATTCCAAATGAAATCGCTGGCTGACACAGTCCAAGACTTGGATGAGATCACTGGCAGTGAGTAAGAAGAGACAAAAATTAGTTTCCCAGAAACTAGTTTAATTGGTAAGCATAATATTAGGAGAAACTGTTAAACCCATCACACATTTTTGTGAGACTATGATTTGTCACTGATAACTAAATTTTACCAGTGTTTCTAAGAGTGAGGTTAATAAACTAGTTTAGAGCTAGCAGAAAAAAATAATGTTTGGTCTTTGCTATGCTTTTATCTCCGTTTATGTTTATTTTTGGCTTTGTTTGACTTCATGGAAGCAGGATCCTATATCCTTATCCAGTAACCCATGTCCTTCTTAATGAAGTGCTTTATGTTTTCTGCAAAAATAGGGTTAATACATCATGTTTAATACGGTCTAAAATACTATAAAAACACTCTCCAGCTGAAGAGATGTTAATAAAGCAAAGTGGTACCTGTGCTTTAAATGCTTTGGGGTTCACCTATTTTTCCTGCCTTTTAAATACAAGTTTTATGTGACTGTTTGCTGTTGAACTTGAAGCCGAGTGGTGAGTTTGGAATACAGGGAAGTGTCATGTTAATGCCTTTGGTCCCTGGACCTTTTTTATTTTTTGATACTAAAAAATTATTTTTCTTTTAAGTGTTCCCCCTGTACTCTTCTGAACAGTACTGATTCTTTAGGCTTGACATGAAGAAGGAAAGGTGCTTAGTCTTCAACAAAGAGAGTTTCCCTTCTCCCTCTCAGTCACTTGTTTAAAAAGGCTTTTTGAAGTCAAAAAAGCCCCAAAATGTATGCATTAATTTCCTTCTCTGGCAGTTTTGGTTCTGATTACCAATTTTCCAAGAGAAAAGAGGAAAGCAAGAACTATATTCCTGTATAAAACAAAAGCAAACCAAACCAGCATTTGAATATTTCAAGTCTGCATCATGTAACAGGAAACATAGTACACAGTGCTTTCCCCTCCCATTAATGTGGCTTTAGAATTGCAACTAAAAACTTTCCAGACAGTTAAATATATAGATACCAAGTCAGTGGTTTATACGGGTAGTATTTTTCAGCTTTCAGTAATACCAAGATAATTAGACACAGTTCAAGAAATGGAATTTGCTCTAATTTAATCTGCCTGTAATTTCTCCCTTTCCTCTGAGTTTCATCAGTGTTACCAGATTAAATTTTGCAGTCTCATGTCCTTCTGTCTTAACCCTCATGCCCAGTCCCACTAAAGGCTGAGGTTTTGCCACACAGGTAAAACACACAGGTGAGTAGGATAAGCTCAGTGGAATTAGAGGGGTCTCTCATAGGTGACTGCTGGGAGCAAGGAAGAGCTGTGAAGGGTGAGGGACCAACAAGAAGTGAAATAACGGGAGTGCCAAAGGAAAAAGCAGGAGCAGGAGTGAGAAGAGAGCTCTCTGCTGCCTGAACTCTCTCCCCTGCAGATCGTGGTCCATCTCACGGAGGACCTGCTGTCCCGAGCCTCGATGACAGTGGTGAATGGCCGGCCCACCCTCACTATCAATGTCTGCACTGCACGAGAGCACTGGCTGGAGGGGATGCTGAGGCATGAGATTGGTATGAATTGGGTGGCACATCATTCTTCAGGCAGAGGGGAGGACTTGCATGCCTTCTTACTTATTTCACAGAGATGGGCAAGGCACTGTACATACACAGAAGGAGGGAACGTCCCTGTGTGAGGAACCTGTGCTTTACATGTGCCACTCTCATTCACATTATAAGGGGACACAGCCTCTTCCAGGCCTTCAGTAGGGCTGTTTAGTCACCTTCAAGATGCAACATTTCTCCCCCCTTACTTTGATTTTCCTTCCTTCTGTTCACTACAATGCCTAGCCTATGCCAGAGACATTCAGCATGTAAGACACTTCTGAAAATTCCTTTCCACAGATTTGGAAAGTCAAGTCCTCCTGACAGTTGTATTTCTTAAGCATTTTCAGGAGTCTCAACTGCAGTCAGCAGGTGAAAATTTGCATGGTGTATCCATCTCTGACAAAATTCTCTGTTGCAAACAAGGCTAAAGTTACCACTTTTCCCAGTTCCCAGTCCTGCCAGCTCAGAGTTCTGAAACATCTCCTTATGTATTTTATAATTTTTTGCTAATCATTAGATGCTACTCTTCTAAGTGCCATAATCCTCTTTTTTTTTGTTGTTGTCAGGAACTCATTATTTTCGTGGTTTTAACAACAACAGCCAGCCTTGGTGCAACCGGAATGGGCGTAGAAAACATGGATTAAAACCAACCAACCCCACAGAAGAGGGGCTGGCGAGCATCCACAGTGTCCTGTTCCGCAAAGACCCCTTTCTCTGGAGAGCTGCCCTGCTCTACTACACGGTGTACCAGGCCAGCCACATGTCCTTCAGTCACCTTTTCCAGGATGTGGGCAAATTCGTCAAGGACCCCAACACTAGGTGGGATTACTGTGTCCGAGCCAAGAGAGGCTGGACTGACACATCACAACCAGGTGGGTTCCTTGTTGGCTTCTCTTGTTTTGTCCTTCAGGGAGGTTCTCAGAACACTCACAGAGCTCTTTCATGGTATCACACAGTAATAAAACCTTTGCAAAACGGGGAAATGGGACGCCACGCTTTCTGAAATGTGGTGTCAGGAGTTCCACTGTGGAAAACAAGGCTGAAAATGCACATGCATTAGACTTCCAAGCTGAATCAGTGAAGGATTTTTTGTTGTTGCTGGAAGTGGTATGTAAACGCAAAACTCTGAAAAATCCATGCTCACAGTGTGACCTCCTTTCGTATTTATTACAAGAGGTGCAATGTTGCTGTGCCTATTCACAGGCTATTCACTATCTTCTGTGTTTGACTTCTTTCTCTGGCTACTGAGTTTTGCCTTCTAGTTAGTTTCTGAAAATGTTTTCAAAGTCAGAGATATAAATATCTGTTCTTTAAAAATAAAATTGTTCTGCTCATAATGGCTTCTGAGAACATGCCTTGAGCAAACCTCGATGGAGTGCAATGTACCTCCATTCCTTTCAGGCTGTTTCAATAAGGATCAGGTGTACTTGGATGGCATCCTCAGAATCCTGAGATACAGGGAGTCCATTGATTTCCATCTTCTGACAGCCCTTGGAAAGGTGAGTGGACTCATTATTCCCAAAGGCTACAGTTTTATCATTCCAGCCAGTCTGCCTGCAATGAGCTGTGAGTCATTGTGCTGTTTCACTTGGATCTAGAAATCTCTGCTCTGTACAGCACTTTGAATTACGCCGTGCAAGTTACAAATATTTTGAGGCCCTAAAAACTTCTACCAGCTTCTCCTCATTCCTTGCTTATCAGATTTAAGCTTTTATGGTCATATTTCTCAGACTTTCCTCCCTTTTGGGGTACTACTTAACTTGCAGTACAACAGACTGCTTGTCCAAGCAGGACAGGTACTAGATAAAGTGGTGGTCCTGGCAGAAAACAAAATTAACCATTTGATTCTAACACATCCCCTTCCATCACAAAGAGTTTTTTATCTCAAATTTCTCTCACTGGTGGCATATGTTTTTTCACAAGCAGGTATTATTTTTCCTCCAGAATACATGGTATTCCTACATTCACAGAACATATTTTTTGTCCATTTTAACTGTCACACCTTGTTTGTTCTCAAAATCATCCTAAGATGAGCAGAAACTTTGTCACATTTCCTGAACCAAATCCTTGAGTTGCTAAGCTTCTACAGTTCATAAAGCAGGGTTCATCCTCACATAAACTGGGAGATGAATTGATGTTAAGCTTGCATTTAGAGCTGGTGTACCAATACTTCTGCCTACTTGGCAATCAGTGGGCAATAAAGGGAAGGGGCATATTATGACAGAGGATTTTGGTCCTCATTTAAGTTTTGAAACTTTACTGTCAGAAACATTCACATTGATAAGCAAGAGCTATTTAGGTAGGAAGCTCTGAAAATAAAATCACACTGTCAAATAAGCCTGCAACTTTACTCTCTGAAGTTTCCTTTTGCATTGAGCCTGCTTAACTCCACACAGCTTCTGCCTGCTACACCACTGAACACACACTGTTCCTGGGCTGCCTCATACCTGGGTCTCTTCAGGGAGTCTGGAGGGTTGTTAGGCAACTTCAGAAGCATCATAAGTAATTCCTCATGTAATTACAGGTTCCACTATGATCCACATTGCATGGCATCCACATGAAGTGTCTACAAGCAATTTAATTCTAGCAGTATGACAACTTATAAGGGCTTGACTTTACAACTTCTAAAATCAAGGGATCTTAAAATTTATTCCAAATGTTTTTACTATGGACATCTTATACATTTGTGTATAAGAGCAGTGCCTACTCTCAGCATCACAGATCAGCTGGGGTCTGCAGAGACCTTTCAACATCATCTAATCCAACCCCCATGCTTAAGCAGGGTCAGCTAGAGCAATTTGTTCTGGACCACCTCCAGTTGGGCTTTGAATATCTCCACTGATGGTGACTCCACAACCCGTGAACGGTCTTGAAACCTGAGAAAGGATGATTTCTAAGAGGAGCAGTATCCAAACTTTGCAGGAGAGAATCAAATACAAGAAGCACTGCAGAACGTTCCTGTGGCAATCACATGCCAGTAATCCTGAAGAGAAACAGAATGCAGATCTTGGATGCACTTCATTAGAACATAACTACCAGAGTTCTAAAAAGCAAAAGCAGCAAATTATCACCTACTATTGTGTTTCCCAAGAAACACATGAGCACATTACAAAGAGCATAAGTAAGCCTGTTTGAGCCTCAGTCTTTTTTCTCTAGTACAATGAGTCTAATTACATGTTCTCAGGACAACCACCTGTTTCCACAATAGGCTGAGATGATGTTTTTGATCTCCTCAGGATGTTAACGTTTGTACTTTTTTAGCAATTGAAAGGACTGGAAATAAATCCCATTCAAACCATACCTCAGATCACAGATACATATTTCTTGCTTTCAGCAGCAAGAGAAACCCCTGAACATAAATCTGAGAAAGAAAAGAAGTAGAATTGAATCTCATTTCATGCTGTTCTCAGTTCTCCAGACTGAGAGGAGTTGGTATACTGTCGTATGGCTGCTCTGTATCCACTTCTGCACAGGTCAATCAGGTGTGATGCCACAGCACCTTAAACAACAGTGCCTTAGTGACTTGAGTAAGCCTGGACATGGGTGTATGTTGGGTTTTTCAGTTTGGAGTCATCTCACCTTTTCAACTAGAAAAGTCCACACGTGTCCTCAGATGCAAATTCATTCTCTTTGTGGACTTTGTTCCCATTGTGATCAGTGAATATGCACCTGTGTCTATGGATCAGGTTTAGCAATCTGTATGACACTGTCCTATCTTTCCAGAGAGCCCTTCCATGACCCTTACACATCCACGAATCCTTCACATTCACTTTCATCTTTTCTGAAGAGAAACCATCACCTGCAAAGAGGCCAGGCTGTTTCCTGGGAACCCAGACTGCACAGTGCTCAGCTCCTTAGAAGAAATGTGGGTTAAAAAGGTTGGAAGGAGCAGGCTCCACTCTCAAGCCAGCTGGCACAAACCTCCTGTGGTGAGATGGGACTGACTTTGCCAGTCAGTAAGCACAGCTAGGCTGGTGGGTTGTGCCAGTACATATGTTTCTGTCTGCAGGGTGCTCAGAACACAGGGCTTGTAGACAAAGCAGCAACCACACAAATGTCATCACATTGGAGAACTGCCCAAGGAGTCCTGTCCTGTGCTGGCAGGGCAACTCGTGCACAGGTAAAGCAGCCACCCATTCTGGACCATCATTCACAGCACCTTGAGCTACAGTGACTTGAATTCTAGCTTGTAGAATCATAAAACTGTGAAGAAAAAAATACCAGTTTTCGTTAGAAAAAAAAGGCATTTGGCCCTGTAGTAGCTGGAAAATGTTTGAGAGTTTGACACCTATACCCAGAAGGCTCTGGTGCCAAGAAGCAAACCAAATCTCCTCCCTGCTGTTGAATGGGGAAAACAAAAACCTAAAATTGCTGTGTTTGAGTGTTGTTTGTGCTGTAGTTAGTTACTAGAGGTGCATTTTAATTTAGCTTTACATAATTACCTTTGCTAGTGAAAATGAGAATATCAGAGTTCAGGTCAGCTGGCATCATGCCTTTCCCATGCTTCCCGAGTCACACCTGTCCCACTCTCCCTTTCTCGTTCCTTAGTCTTTGGCACAGTGTTTTTTCAATTCTTATGTCAATTTTTCCACCTCTCTGAGGAATGACTCCAGGACTCTAATATGCTCCATCCTTTCCCTCTCTATTCCTGCAGCTGCTGTCGATCATTCTCATTCAGGTTCTTACGAGTCTGTTTACTGATTAAATCAAAAACAGAATCAGGAATTATGCAGACATTTGCTAAAATTACACTTGTTTGCATCTTCCACTGAAGCACAGAGTCATGTTTTCAAAGAGTCCTTCAAGGTTTTAAATTTCCCTGCTCTGAAATATTTTCTCATTTCCAAGAGAGAATTTAGAGCAGCAGCAGAGAAGTGACAGGACTATTCTGCTAAACAAACCCTTGTCCTTCCTTACAGATCTCCTTTGAGGATGTGGATCGCCTGAAGGGATTAGCTGTGATTGAGAACATGAGGGTGCCCCACTTTTTGCAAGACCATGCCCGGTATATGGAGCACTTGGAAAAGATCATGGAAGTCAATGAGCTGACTGATGAGGAGCTCCAGGATCTCATAAATTAGCAGTAGTATTGTGAGGATGTAGAACTGGACTTCCCAGAGCTTGTTAAAAGGGACTTACGAGAAGTGGGAGGAAATGGTGGAGGGAGTATGTGGAATTCAGAAAAAGCCCCTTTATGTTCCTTTTGCATTGTGATTGTATACTGATTATTTTTTAAAGGGATTGTGCAGGGGTTTTTTTTAAATTTGGCTTAGAAATTCCTCTGCAGTGGTCTGGGCAATCATTTATTCTGTTTTGTTTGCCTCACATAGTGTTTGGTGCTGTCTCTTGTAACATGCTGCCTTGTCACACCCAGGTTTAGAGGTGGAAGAAAGGAGGAGAAACTCCACCTTGGTTCACTTGTGTTTGCCTTATCTTTGGTCATGGCTTTCATGGTTCATAGCAACAGAACTGCTGTAGATCATGCTCCATTGCTGCCTGCATAACTTTCCCATTTAGTCATCACTGCAATGAAAATAGAAAGTTTAAAGACAGTGCACAGTAGCAGGTCTTTGTGACATGGAATCAAAGCTCTGTAACATTATAAAAAGTTTTGGGTTGTTTTGGTTTTGGTTTTTTTTAGTGAGAGAATTAGCATTTTAAAATAAGAGAAAAAGAGAGGTGCTGCTGTTTCAATGACTGTGAGCAGGTAGCAAAGTTATTCCCGTTTATTCCCTCAAAAGGTTACACTGTTCCACATCTTTATCTGCGAAGTTCATGTTTTTGGGAAGCTGAATTCTGGAAAGGGTCTCCCTCCTTTGAGGACAAGCAGAGCATATCTAGGAAGTTCAACATGGCATTGTTTTGGAAGAAGGATTGGGCAGAACTGTGATTTCATGACTTATGTGTTCTAAATAAATTCAGGAACCCAGGGCCATGCCTCAGGACAGCAGGGAACACCCACCTCTCTGGGTCATGGGAGCAGAGAGGGTCAAGGCACATCTCTGAGCAGCACCTCCATGCTGCAGCTCAGTGAAGAAACAAGATGTGGTGGGGAGGAAAAAAAGGACTCACAAGTGCCCTATTCCTGTGTTCCAGCAGAAGTGCTGCACCACTCTGAAGCAACTTTACCTCTGTTTTAACTGCTGGTGCTATAGCCAGGACCAAGAAGAGAAAGCTTTTTACTGTAAGGCTTTCTCTAGTCACACGATGAACAGCTTAGATGATGCAGGAAGACTTACTCCATAAACTACATCTTCTGATTCCAGAGTATGATGGAATTTTCAAGGCAAATAGAGTTTTGCACCTCTAAAAATCCTGACAAAGTGTTTCATTTTAGTAGACAGCATTTTACCAGGGCTCCTCCCAACTCCCGGGAAGGAGCTGTGGGAGGAGACCCCAGGCAGGAACTAGTGGGAGCCTTGGACAGGGGTTCTGCCCTTCCCTACCCTTCTGCTTTGGCCCACTGCAAACAGGTCTGGCATGGGATGAGGTGAGTGGATGGAGCCAAGGTTTCCTCCACACCACACCTGAGCCATGGTATCCTGTTCTTTAAAGAAACAAATGGAACAACTCTCCCATACCCATGACAGTAAAGTCTGGAGAGCACATTTTCTGATCCATAGGGGAATCCGTGAGGAAAAGCTCTCAGTTGGCAAAGAGGTCTCAAGGTTTATGAATAATCCCATAAAAGCAGCTGCCTTTCAGTTGCTGTTGCAGGTGTGTTTGCAGTGGCTGGCTGACTGCTGCAGAAAAAGAAAATACATTCAACAAGCATAAATTTACTAAATATAGTTATTTTCAAGGCAGGGACCAAGAACTGCTTGCAGCAGCCTTAATTTTGTGTCGTCAGTATTGTTCAGGAGCTGAAAGCCTTTCAGCCCCTGCGTGCTGAAATAAAAGCCCTGTTTTTTTCTCGTCCCCTCCTTCAGCCTGTCCAGTTTGATCCCTGGTGAGTTTGCCTGCCCAGCTTTGTTTTAGAGCTGTGCAGAGTAGACATGGTGTTGCAGCAGCCTGACAGGAACCATTTACATTCAATCACCCACATGCTCCAGGTTTTGGCTCCTTTGCTAGAAGCAGCAATAAAACCACAGCAGCTGAGGTCAACTCCTCTGTATCCACCACAAGCCACCTGACTCTTACCACCCTGTAGCCCTAAACACTACTACAGGCCTTTTTGTTTTACTTGCAGACCTGCATCAGCTTTTTTTTTCAAAGCAGTAGGTGCCATTAAACTTCTATTCTTTGTTATTCCAAAAATAGATTTGCCTGGTGCAAGTTTGGAGTCTGGAAGTGGTCAGTGTCAATATGTAGCAATAGGTGAAGCTGTCAGCTTCTGTTTTCAGCATCAGATTTGTAGTTCCTCCTTTGTAAAAGTTTTTCAAATTTTGAAGTGTAGCTTTTGTAAATTTTACTGAATTTTTGTTTTTCACTGTGAAGAGGCTGTTTATAAATTGTGATACTGAAGTTCTGTGATAGAGTGTGTGGACAGTGGTGCACGTGAGCTCACGTCACTAAACAGTTTCATGATGTCGATGATGTGCTGACAGCCTTTCCTAGTGGTCTGGCTTGGTTGCTTTGCTGTGTATCTATGTCTTGCCACATTATTCCTATAGAGAAACCTGGTCAACATTGGAAAAGCCTCCTCGTTTCACCAGACCAATTTTAAAAGGCATTTTATACAATTTTACAAATAAAGACGAAAGAATGACAGAGAGATGAGAGTGCTGAAGTGTCATATCATGTTGTGTGAGAGTGTTACTCTCTTCCAGTGGCCTTGTCTGTGTGGCAAGTTGGACACAAGGCTGTGCATGGAAGAGGTGCCTTTCTGATATGGTTTTCAAAAACATCACTTGGGGCTGGAGTCAGGAAGGGTCTGTTGAAGTCTTACATCCAGTACAGCTCCTGCCACTCAGTAAACACAGCCTGGAATCCCACCCCTCCACAGGCTCCCAAATCAGCACTGCTCTCCCTTGCTGGGGGCATCCCAGATGCCCCTTCTGCAGTGTCAGTAGGGTGAAGCACAATGCCTGAGCATTGCTGGGCAGGTGTATTTCAGCACTGAAGAAACTCCACGTTTGTTACAGGTTATCTGCAGGACTACTGCAATTCTGAAAACTTTTTTGCAACATTTAAGTGCTAGGCTTGTGATGCTGGATGTCCTGCCAGCAGATCCAGAAGCAACTTGAACACCAAGTTTCTCTGCTCCTGCCTGCCTGAAAAGGAAGAAAAGATGCTAATAATTTATTCTGGAAATCAGGATGGAAATTGAGATGATGGAAGTTGAGAGAGACCCTGTGTAAGCCAAGACAAAAGGCAAAAGGAGACAGCTGGAACAATTTTTGGTTTTGTTTTGTTGGTTGTTTTGGGTTTGGTTTTTTAAGGGAGTGTTCATTTAAAAGTGTCCTAATTTCCATACTATATTAATGCCAATTTTTTTTCAGCGTGCAGTTTAAAATCAGATCGTGTATCTTTAATATACAAAAGGGAGAATGTTTTTACAGAAGGGAATCTATTTTGGCTTTGCTGAACAATTACAGACTTCTCACAACTGAAAGCCTGTATTAGACTAAATCAGAAAATCTGGATATTGAATTTTAAGCCCATTCATTTACATTGATTCAATACTAAAAAGGCATCATCAGGATTACCTTTCAAGGCATAGCCATAACTTTGCCATTAAAGTTGCCTAAATTAATTTCTTCTGTTTGCAGTCTCTCACACATCCCCTTCCCAACCCAATTCTTTGAGGCTCCTGCACAGGTCACCAATCATAGCAAGTGCAAAAGAAATCCTTTTCCTTCTGTTCTGAAGTGAAAAAAGGTGGTTAAGTGTAGCTCTGGTCACACATTTCCAATCTGGAGCCCTGACACTTGCATTGCTACCTGGAAAGGAGCAAACAGAAAGGAGCTACAGTGGGCCCTGGCCTGCTGGGACAGGCTGATCTCTGAGCATAAGGCAAAGCATGTGTCACACTCTCCCTGTCCCAGAGGTGACAGGCAGGGAAAAGCTCTGTGTGCATCACCTGAGTGGTGTTGGCACCCCCCTGTAGCCCACACATCCCCCCCTACATCCCCCCAGGCACAGGGCAGAGGGCAGGGAGGGAACGTAGCAAAAGTGCTCCTCCCTCCAGCACCTTCTTGACCCAAGGGAGCACTTGGGTGGATGAGGACACGGTGAGAAATCCCTTTAAAGCAGCTGGGGAAGCCTCACGTGCAAAGAAAGAGGACAGAAGATGACCACGAAATTGCTAGGAAAAGGAGTAATAGTCCTACAGCTGAAGGAATCAGGTTAAGATTCCCCCAACCAAGACTATGCAGGAGATCTGAGGTGCCCAGCCAGGCACATCCGTGACTGATGTCCCTGGGAGCAAGCTGATAACCTCGAGCAATAAGAAGAGGTAAAGTAACCACCCAGCTGCAAGGCAGCCCCTCTTGTCTACCAGTGTGCCAAGGGATTGAGGTCTGAAGCAATGGTCTGGAGAAGGAAGAGCTTCCCTGAAGGCCACTCCCTAATGGTGCTCCTCGTGTTTTCACACACAGTTTGAGCAACACTGCCATTTAAGTCTGCACACATTCCATTTCTTTTTAAATAAGGCCTTTCACACAGCTGATAAAGAGACACATCTGGACATCTCTCAGGCTGGGAACCTCTCATTGTGCAAGGTTACAAGATGGCCAGAAAAATGGGTCATCAAAAGGTCACCCACCCACAATTTCCTAAGTGTACATGTAGCCTGTGGTACTCTGGAGTAAATTCTTTTAGTTACTTCGATTTTGCATGGGAGCTTTTTTACTTCCAGATACGGAGGTAAAAATTACTTAAGGCTTAAAAAGGTAGAAAACAGGTAAGTTAGATGAGGGCTCCATCTGCAATTGTGGTCATGTCCTGCTCTGCAGAACGTGGGACACAACCCAGAACCACTGAGTGGTGACAGCAGGAGCTGTGCAGCCTGCTGCCAAGGCCCTCCAGTCACCCTGAGAGCACCCAGTTCACAGAGACCTGCTGCTGCATCTCTTCTGGGGATGAAAAAGCTGCTGCAGGCTGTATTCCCCACAACAGCCCTTATTCACAGTCATGTAACTCCTCACATGTGGGAGAACTTTGTGTTTTGCTTTGGAAACACAAATGAACACAAGCCTCCTACGAGGTTTTTCCCATCCAGAAACTCTGTACAAAGGTGTGAAATCTGAGAGTCAGAGGCCAGGAAATGCCTGCATGCATTTGCTTCCTGCAGCTAAGGGAAAGCTCATAACCTAAATATGGAACATTTCCACCCAGTTTCTGAGTGTTGGATTTTATGACCCAAAGTGCTTCCAGGGAACAGCAGCTGCTGTCCCAGGAACTCTGCTTCCCATCACATCTGGCTCCTGCCTGTGGCCAACATGCTGCTTCAAGACACCAGTTTTAAAACCAAAACCCAGCTCAATCTCAGAAGAAGGCATTTAGATGTATCCCCCCCTCATGAAATTCCCTGAGCTGACCCTTTTCTGTCGTTTTCTAGACACACAGAGCACTGACTGCCATGAAGACCCAGGAGTACTAAGGGTAAGGCCGGTTACCTTGTACGGTCCAGCTCCCACCCCTGCTGCATCAGGATTTAACAACTCACTGCTGCCACAACCAAGTTCTTGGAAGTTCATCTCCAAGACATCTATTTAGTTGTGTTTGCTCCTTAGATGTTTTTAGCAGCTCTCCAGATTGTTGGTCCTGTATCATACCTGCTTTTTTTGGATGCCTTGCAACACCGCAGTGCAGGAACACTGCAAAGCCAAGTGACCAAATGGACATTTGTCAAATAAGTTCTCCTAAAAACCCCACGAGACAAAGCAGCAGCTTTGCCATGAAGTAAACATGTCAGAGGAAATAGGAAAGGAGAATAATTTGACTGAGAATATTTTAAAAGCCTTCATTGTGCTCAGCAAAGAGGCCAAACAATAGACACGTCCCCCCCTTCAGCCTTGGTGAGCCGGGTGCTGCTTTAAGCTTTTATTCCAAAAGAAGCTAAAAGGTAGGAACTCACCTGTGCCCTTCCTCTGCAGCCAGGAGAAGAGCTCCCCTGCAGAAGGCACAGCTGGGAGGTGCACAGCCACTGTAGGGCCCATCCCACCCCAAGGCATCGTTTTATCCACCAAATAACCACTTTTCCAGAGCTCTCCGCTGGGCTGAGGAACCTCTGGACTACAAACTACCTCACTAACCCTCCCTACAGCTCACACACGGGTTGTGAAGGTGGCTCAGCTTGTTTCCCCACTGGCAGCCCTTGCTAATTGGCAACTCATCAGCCAAAACAAGAACCCCCCCTACAACCTTTTAACACTGCTGCCTGCAGACCATCATCTGCACAGGAGGCTGCAGGAGATTCTCTAGGCTTTGGTGGCTCTGCCTTTATTTACACCTGCAGCAGAATAAATGGGATCTAGCCCTTCCAAGTTTTATTTCTAGATCTATAAAGTCAATCTAGCATTCAAACATATTTATAGCAGGGAAACACTACCAAGTACTAGCTGGTACAAGAGAGTGAATGTGTTCTTGGGAATTTTACTGCCACTCACTTCACGTGATACTCTAATACTTTAATTAAGGCAACTCTATTGCATCTTCATCTATATTTTGCAATGATCCTGTGGGAGTTTCTTGGGGGATGTGGTACTACTCAAACTAAGAAAGGGTAACAAAATTATGCCTGATTGAAAAGGACAAAGCAGCAGCAAGAATCCAGAAGAAATACTGGAGCCAAGATCTCCCGCTGGCTTCTTTAATGACCAGAGACAAATGCCTGCACCTCTCATTTTCAACAGGGAATGTCAAGCAACTGAAGATACCTCTTTGGTTTGATGTTCTGAGCTTTTAGTCATTCACTTAGCCCTTTGAAATGTCCATGAAGCCTCCCTCAGTCTGAGAGTCACTCCCCCAGACTATTCCACCTTCTTTCAGGTTTAGTTTTGCATACAGACAGAAAAGCTGTTCAACTGTGTGTATTTGTATAGAAATTTATTTAGTTGTTGAGAAATGAGTTATTATTGTTATTGAGTAGTTAGAAATGAGATCTCAAATGCTGCAAGAATACAATACTGTTTACTCTATACCCCTCAGTTACAACATCTTTTTTGGTGTGGCATTGCTGTCAGGAGTAGTTTTCCTTTTATAACCCAGTGACTCGTGCCAGGGAAGTTTCCATTCAGCAGCAAACTGTGTGGTCATCTGCAGCCTGGAGCAGAGGGTGCTGGGTTAGTGAGCAGCTCAGTGCTTTTCACACTCTACCTATTTCTTTTGCAGATGCTGAATTGCTTTTTCAAGTCCTGGTATGTTTCCCTTCTAGGTCACTGTTATTAATTGCTACTTGAAAAAAATGATGCAGGCAGCAAATTTAATGCTCCATCCCCAGTGCTGCTGTGGCAGGGTGCCCTCTGAAGTGCCCCCTACCCAGGACACACAAAGAACCAGCCCTCCTTACAAGCAGCTCCCACCCCTGCCACGTGCACGATGACCATACACTGTATTTAGACGCCATGTTTGATGACTGGACCAGGCTTATGCAGCCACGAGGCTCAGAAAAGGGATGTGCAGCTGCCTTATCTTCCAAAAGGAGAAACTGAAAACCCCTAAAAATGTCAGTGGACAGAGGTTGGTGCAACGTGTGTGTCGCCCTCGCAGCGGTGTGAAGGTGGGTTCATGCACAGAGCTCCCACTGAGGTATGACCTGCTTCTCCCTGATGCAGAGCCCTGCTCAGAACACAGTCCTAGTCAAAAACCCATGGCTGCATCTCTGGGATGCCAGCTGCAAGGCCAGAGGACAAGGGCTATTCCTGTGAGATCCCCAACAGGGAGCAAGGCAAAGGGCACTGGAGAAGTGGACCTGGCCATGCAGAGGGACAAGTTGGTGGTTTCCCAGCTCCTGAAGGCTAGTGTGGAGGAAGAAAACCCAATACTGAACGTTGCACCAAACAAAAAGCCAAAGCCAGGCTCCAGTAAGCTATTTTGGGGCAAAATGACCCTGCCAGGGGCATAAGGGAAGGGGAGGCTGTGAGGCGCCTGCATGGGGCTGTGGAGGAACAATGTCTCTCCAGGTTGGGCCACAGGGACCACTCAGGTCTCACTTCAAATCACACAGGGACCAGCTCCAGCAGCTTTTGCACGTGTTGAATGGCATCTGCAACTTGCCAAAAATGTCCATGGTGTCTCTCTTTTTGGGGCTTCCCTTATTACCTCAATTGACAAAGAGACAAAGGAAAATAACTATCACACTCCCCTGTCCCTCACAGCAAAGCCCTGCTCAGCTGTGTTTTAGCAAAGATCCTGTACAGTGTTAAAAGTACACTTTATTTTCTGTACAATTCTCATCCAAATCTCCATGAGTGCAAACGTTCAGTGTCCCCAGGAAAAGCTGCAGATTCCTCTGCTGTCACGAGCCACTGCTCACAGCTGTCCAGGAGGGACACAAAGCCGGGGCACCACAACCAAGTGCTGATGCTTTCTGGGCGCAGGGAGGACAGCAGCAAGGAGGGAGAAGGGAAGCCAGTCCTGCTCTGCTGCAGAGCCATGAGTGCCCAGAGCTTTCAGCTGCTCCCTGGGTGGCAAAGAGGCTCCCTCAGTTCACGTCATCGTTCGTGCTTAGTGTGGGAGTCGTTGCGCTCCACCGTCACCCCGTTCCCGTTCCGCGTCACCTCCTTCCTGTTCCAGTCCTTCTCCAGGTAGAATTCAGCGAGCACCGGGCAGTGGTCTGAAGCCACCCCTCCCCAGGACCAGTTGTCAGGGATCCAGGGGTTTGTAAGCCCTTCTCTCACAACAGCCCAGTGGCCTGCACCAAAAAGAGCCACAGGGAAAAAGGTCAGTGATATTGCCCAGTGCCACTGACCCAACTAAAGGTTACACTGAACGGCAGCTCTACCTGTGAAAACCTTTTTCAAGCTCCGACTGATCCAGATGTTGTCCAGCGACTTGGACCCTTGTGGGTTCTTTGTGCTGATGTTGGTGAAGGTGCTGGAAGGGACCAGGTGATGGAACTTCTCCTTCCTCAGGATGTCATGGTCGCTGCTGTCTGGGGCCTGGTTAAAATCTCCAAGGATGATTACATCTTTTTCTCCTACAAAACAGGAAAAATAGAAAAAAATAGGAGGAATGGACATCCACCACTGAAGTACAAGACAGAGAGAGGATAAATGGGGAGGAGGAAAAATACAAATACTGACTGTACTCTGAGCTCCTGAAAGAAATGCTGTTTAAAGCCTTTTACACTGGCTATTTACTTTCAGCCACTCTTTTCATTACAATAAAACCAGTCAGTACAAATTTGATGCTTGTTCTTAAATATCATCTAATTTATATTGGTGTTTTTTGCTTGCTATTCACTGATAGTGACAAACTCAAAGACAAGTAGTTCTGGTCTTAGAAGTCTTCAGAAATCTGTGACTTTGAAAGCTTCTTTCACTCCCCTCCCCTGCAAGAAATACATATTTGCTTTAACTTGTCCTGTCTTTGTATGGATTTTCTGTAAGAGTCGAGGACACTTTTGTGAGGAACCTATGAGTGAGAAAAAACCTCTGGACCCTGATTTCATATCCACAACGTGCACTGTCCCAGGTCCACAGATGCAGGTGCAGATATCCCAGCTGTGCTCTGGGGTCAGAGGACCACCCATCTCAAACCACTGCCAGACACATCTGAGAAGGCAAACTGAAGAATGCTGACAGGTGATCAGAGATGCTGCTGCATCACAACTTGGCACTAGAAAAGTCGAGAAAGATGCTGAAAGGATGCACAAAAAAATCATCCCAAAGCTGACTTCAGAGAATAGAACTATAAGCACCTGTAAGCTTTTTCCTTGCTGGGACTGAAGTGTGAGAGGAGATAGGGTGGACAGATGGTGTTCTACCATACTTAGCACTCTTGGATAAACCTTGTCTTGTGCTATTGCTGTAGAAGTCGCTATCCAGGAGAGGGAGCACAAGCTCAACAACAAAATCTGTTCCACTCCTGCCTTGCACTACAAGAAAGATGAATTGGGAAAGGGCAAGAAAGCAGCAAGATTAATGGCATATAACTTACAAATACTTCAAAACATGCTGCTTGCTAAGATGGTCGTGAAAATATTTGTGGTTTCTCTACCCTTTTCAAGTCACAAATCGTATTGTAAATAACATGAATTTAAGTATTACTCTATAAAGTGTTCATGACAGCAGTCTTCCCACCTTTGAAAGAAACAAAACACCTGAATCTGAACCTGAGTTATTTTAAGGTCCATCAGAACTCATCAGTGCTTGCTGTGAGCATGCTTCTCATCACAAAGATCTCTTGCAAGATCTCTTGCCTGCAGGACCAGGAAAGCCTGAAATGCACCTGCACTATCTTGGTCCTTCAGTACTAACACTTGCTTAATGGCCCAGACAGCACTAGGCTCCTTCCATGCTTCCAGCTTGGCCCTGTAAGTGGGAAAGGGCCATTACAGAAACCTCTGGAGCACATCCTTGGGGATGGTGTTTAAAAATGACAGGCAGGGATCTTAACAGCTGTATCTTCATTGTGCATAAAATCTCATCTATTCTATTCTAAACTACTCATACTTCTTTTAGCAAACCCTCAGGAAAGCCTATTTCCTTCACATGAAAAAACCTATGAAAAAAACCACCATACTCACAAATGAAAATTTTAACTGATTGGTTCATTTTGGACAGTTTAGAAATAGCAGAGGCTAGAAGGAGGGAGGAAGTCAGCCTGCACCTGACTGCTCAGGGAGGGAATCACTGTATTCTTCACCCGCTTAAACTTTTTAATGCAGAATAACTAAGCATAAAGTCATTACACAGTGTAAAGTTGACAGACGGAATAGGCTGGTGCATAGTTTTCCACTGAGGAGAGAAAGGATTGCTTCTGATCCCTCTCTCACAGGAGCTTCTGAAGCTCCCCAGAGTGCAAATCAGTGGGAATACATCAGGCAGTCCTGTGCTAAGCAAGGAAGAGCAAGCAACAGCAATTTTCTAGACAAGCACCAACTTCATTTCCCCTTGTCCTGGCTCACTCTCAGCCCTGCTCTACCTTTGCCAGCTCCTGTGACAGTGTCATGCACACCAACCCCGAGGTTTCGAGCCTTGTCTGCCTCCTGAGATCCTGACAGGCATCAAACAGCAAGAGGGAAGGAAGTAAACCAGCCTGGCTCCTCTTGAGCCTGGGACTGTGCCTAACTGGATGGCCCTGGGTCTCTCAGCAGAGGGAGGGAGCAGAGCTGCCCACACCAGCTGCAGCTCTCAGAAGTCTCATGGATGTGCCCCAATGACAGAAGAAGAAATCTTGCTGTTGCTCATAACAAGGGATAATAACTGATCAAAACCTGCAGTCATGATGTCTGCAGTTACAATCAGATGGGAGAAAAAAAGGAAATCAAGACAATGCTATTGATACTGTGTTGTGATTTTCCTCTTTTGGAGTTCACAAGCTTGAGACTAGCAGGGCTTGATTCTCCTTCCCCTCAGGAGCCAGAGGCTCCTCAGCCGATGCAATCTGGTCCTCATTCTCCTCCAACAGGACAGAGCAGCAGGTGCTCCCTTACCAAGCCATCTTTTGCTGCAAAGGTCAGTGACACAGACTGTACTGTCCCCAAGGACCCAGAGCCTCCATCTGCTGGCACACGGTGGCACACAGCCTGCAGCAGCCACTCATCACCTCTCAGAGGTGCTCCCACACACACTCAGATCCTCTGGGCCCAAAGAAAACATGCCCTTGTCAACGGAGAACTCCTCAGGTAAAGAAGATGTCTGGGCTGTTTGCAAATTCAAATTCACTGAAGCACCAGTGAGTTTCAGCAGTGCCTGCGGGTGGCTCCTGGCCAACAAAGCAAAGCACTGCCCTAACTCAGCCCTGTGCCGCAGTGCCTGAGCTCTGGTGTGCCAATGCCATCAGCTGAGGGGCTGCCAGCGCCTGCAGAAAGTCTGCAGGGTTCAAATCTGCTTCCCTGCAGGAACCGTGGCACCTTCCCTTGCTCTGTGGCAGTCCAAGGGGACATTTGTAGGACACTCTCCCTGATTTTCCCATGCCCCAAATGATTTCGTCTTGAATTAAACAGACCCTTAAACCTCCAAAACCTTCCTGGAGAAAGTGAAACGCAGATGTTGTGAAGGATGTAATTGTAAACTGGCTGCTAAGAGCTCCCTGCCACTCCTCAAAGGCCTTGTAAGCCTAGTGCTGATGCATGGGTAACCCATGGGATATGACCAAGCCAGATGGGAGAAGATCACAGAATGACACAATGGCTTGGGTTGGAAGGGACCTAAAGATCATCTAGTTCCAAGCCCCCTGCCATGGGCAAGAGCACCTTCCACTAGACCAGGCTGCCCAAAGCCCCATCCAGCCTGGCCAGGGATGGGGCATCCACAACTTTTCTGGGCAACCTGTTTCAGTGTCTCACCACTCTCACAGTAAATGATTTCTTCCTAATATCTAATCTAAACACCCCCTCCTTCAGTTGAAGGCCATTCTATCCCTGCCTCTCCTTGTAAAAGTCCCTCTCCAGATCTCTTGAATGCCCCTTGTTATGTACAGGAAAAGTGCTATAAGTGCTGAAGTCTTCTCTTCTCCAGACTGAATGACCCCAGCTATCTCAGCCTTTCCTCACAGGAGAGATGCTCCAGCCCTCTTACCATCTTCATGGCCCTCCTGTGGACTTGCTCCAACACCTCCACATCCTTCCTTTGTTGGGGGCCCCAGAGCTGGATGCAGTGCTCAGATGGGGTCATATGAGAGCAGAGAGAGAAAAATCACCTCCCTTGCCCTGCTGGCCATGTGTCTTTTGATGCAGCCCAGGATGCAATTGAACTTCTGGGCTGCGAGCACATGTTGCTGGCTCATGTCCAGCTTCTCATCCACCAATACCCCCAAGTTCTTCTCCTCAGGACTGTTCTCAATCCATCCAATTCCCTGGGCCCTGGGTCCAACCACTACTGGGACATTCAGAATAGCACCTGTGTGCTGCCCACAGCCACCACACTAAAGACAAACTGGTGGAATTGTTGAGAGAAGACAGAAGGGCTGCTGCAAAGAGCAGCCAACAGCCACCACATGTCTCCAGTATCGATGAAGGGAAAAAAGAGAGGGGAAAAGGAACCAAGACCTACTTGTCTAATGGGAGAAATATGGGGACACTAATGCTCTGCATTACAGGAGGCTGTGGACAGTAAACAATGTTCCTTAGATGCACACGTGCTTCCTCGTAAGAATAGTTAAACAGGTATCTGTTAGCAAAATGGGAACAGAAACTCAAATTTACTGCAGTACCCACAGACAAATAAGTTCTTACTACCCACATTTTATGGACTGATTTGGAAGAAATTGGAGGATGGCAGGTAATTTTAAGCATGTCATTCATTTTGGCAGGGTAATTCAGTACTTCAAACTAACACGTGTGCACTACCATTTGTTTAGGAAACCTCACCTGCACCCCACAAGTTTGGGGAAATCTGAATCTCTTCTTTTGTGAAAGACTAAGCCAAGAACACACATGGTCCAGTAACGTGCCTGCCACATGAAAATTAAAATATGAAATAAAGGGAACTCCAACAGTCTAAATTTAGATGCAGTGGAAGTGCAACTCAGTTGACTTCAGAAGAGCTACACATTTATCTGTGTCTCAGTTCAGCCTTTGGGGATTAAACAAACCATCCTTTTGTTTACTTTCATCCTTTCTAGTTTTAAAATAAGTGGACAAATACTTACACCAGCAGCACTTTAAATAGCTCTGAATGACTTCTGCAGCTCAAAAGGAACAACAGAACATGCACAAAACCTGCAAATACCTCTTGTGTTTTACAAGAGGGATATTAATGCTTCCAAGTTACCAACCTTGCTCAACTGGGACAAGTTGAAAATCGTCACCTGTATAACCTTGCAACCCTTTCACATCTTTTTAAGCAGTAAATGAAGGGCTAGATTTTTCTATTGATAAGAAGAACAGCAACATCTGAAACTTTTAGTTCTGCTTCATAGGAAATTGAATATAGTTTGTAAGCTTCAAAGTAAGAAGCAAATTTGCAGAAAGAAGGTAAAGAAATTCAACTGCCTAGTACATTGCTCAAGTTTGGATTGAAATTCTGGTGTCATTCATCCTGGTGTAAAACCAGAGCAATTTATTTGAAATCAACAAAATTATTCTGCATATTACATCCAGGTACTAAAGCAGGATTTGGTCTCTTTTCTCATTAGCAGCTATCTCCTGATTTGCACTGGGTTTTCCAAAGAGCTTCCAATTATCCAAAGAATAAATATATAGAATTTAGGTCTCTTGGGGGAAGAAAAAACATTAAGCTTTGTTCAGATACCAGGTAAGTGTCATTTTCGCAAAACACTTAAAACAGGGTCTCAGCTCTGGTATCTTTTTTTTTTTCCTTTGGCAGAACTTGCTCTTACAGTGGCAAAAAAAATCAATAGGAATTTTACTTGAAAAAATGGTATCAAAGCCAGTTGGATCTCCTGTGCTGTTTGTGCTAATTAGGAAAGACCATAAGACAATGAGCAAGGGAAAAGCACATTTGTCACGCTATGCATCATTCAAGAACAAATGCCAGTAAAGACAATTGTGAGGCTGATGAGGATATTTGTGAAATGCTCACCGAGACAGATTTTATTCTTTTTAAAATTCCCTTTAATTAGATAAATGCCAGTGTGCACGTGATGGCTGTCAAGAAAAAACCTGCCCTACCTTTCAGAGTCTCCTGCAAAGTCTGTGCATAGGCTGCCAGTTTGTGGCTGTCGTGGTTCTTCCCAGTATTCTCCCCTGCTGGGGAGGACAAGGCCAGGTGAAGGTTAACCACTGTTAGATCATTCATTCCAACCTGGGGGAGAGCAAGGAGGAGAAATCAATGCCATGCAGACAGGGCACAGAAGGTCACAATGCAAACCCACGTGCCTGCTCCCAGAACTTTCAGTAGTTAAATTCAGGGGATTAGGACTCCCTCTGCTACATATGTGGTTGTTTTGGTGTGTCTTGTTTTGGGGAGGAAGAGCAAAGAGGTATTTTGCTGCTTTGTTTGCTATAACCTGATACCCTCTCAGTTCTGGGGAAACTGGTTTGCATAAGCAAACAGCTTCTTTCCACCACAGCTGCAGGAAGAAGTCAGCTGCCTATGAAAATCAGTCTGTGCAAAACCAGTTGTTAATAAGTTACAAATAATGTCACGGTCATTACAGGGACTAATTACTACTGTCTTGTGATTAGCCCTGGCTCGTCATAGAGGCTAACCAAGAGACTTAATGTGCCTTATAACTGTTAGGAGTCTGTGTCTCTTTTCATCTTACCCAAATTCTTTTTAATGAAAGCTCTGCAAGGGTTGCATGGAGCAATGGCAGTTACCTTGAAATGTGCAAGATATGGGTGTGGATATGAATGCCTCCCATTGCCATTAGTTTGTGCACTCTCCTGAGATGAGGCATCTTTCAGCTCAATGCCAGCTGTTGTATCCCAGAGGAAGCCAGAATATTCAACTCCCTGCAATTAAAAAGAGAAAGTCATAAGAAAGTCACAGAAAGTCCTAAGAAGGTAAAACCAAGACATTCTGCCCAAATGCCCCCCCCCCAATGAAACTTCCACCTGCAAGTTTTAATACCTCTGTTTCTGTTGGCAGTGGCTCACATCCCTCCCAAAATACACAGGGGTGGTAGAAGACGATGAAGGTTTATACCCAGGCATGTCTCCTGCTGAGGGCAGGCAGCCCAACTCACCATGTGTAAAGGAGAAACAGCATCCTAGCCTATCAGTAGGAGATACAGAGAACAGGTGGAAACACTTCTTTATCTCACCCCAGATGTGGGAGGAACTGACTTCACTGAAAACTGAGTGTGCCAAGCTGAAACACACATCACTCTGCTGCTCACAGCCCCTCAGACCTGCACACTGGCTGTTGCACACCCAGGGAATTTTAGCACTGCTTGCTCCAGCCAAGGATTTAATAATCTGTTTTAAATTATACAGGCAGAGCATATTCAGGACCACCACAGGGGTGAAAGATGCTGCCTTCTCATGTGTGTGTTTGGGCTAATGTGGTCCTCCTTTCCTCTTAGTCATGGCAAGCCATTGGATTCCTCCAAGCATGGTCAATAACAAGGTTGTTCTTTACCCACAGGATTTTTTTCTAACCATGAGCTCAGTGCCTCATAGTCTCACTGGGTGACTGCTAGGGCTTGCACAAGATGATGCTGCACAGTTGTTCCTTCTCTCCAGGCTATATGCCACCTCACAGCCTTCTGTCACCCACAAGCTAAAAATATCTTGGCCCCTTCAGTCTCTTGGCATGAAATCTGGTCTAGACCTCTCTGCCTTGTCAATCTTCACTGTCTCTTTTCCAGCTTGAGCACTGAGCTCAGCTCTGTGCACCTTTCCACTCTATCATCCTGCATGGGATTTTTTTTTTTATAACTTTGTCATGTAGAACTGACATTTTCAGAAAGCTGCCTACCCTGGTTGCACTGGCAGCAGTATCTAATTCAAAGCCTGTCAGCCTGTCCTCCCATCACCCAGACACCATTTTCAGTGGTATCATTCAAACCCACTTCCCTTAGCCAATCTTAGTTAAATCCATTGCAAGGAAGAGTCTTCTCCATTTCAGCTGCAATAAAATAGTATTAACTGCTTCACTGGCTTCCCAAGAGCCTTGAAAGTATTAAGGTTGGCTAAAATTCTTGGTAGCTCCTTTGGTAACCAACCTTTAAAATAGTGACAAAATTATTCCACCAGTCAGGAGCCTAAGGTCTGAAAACTGCTGCAGGAGAAGATGTGGAAGAATAAAACTGCTGTCAACAGCTCTTTGCTACTTCCTGGCTCCAGACTTCACATCAACATGGTGGTCAAAAGTCATTGCCTGGTTGAAGGTCAAATGCTCAGAATGTGTGGAAGCACAAGCCTGGAGCACCATCCACTATTTTGCATTATTTAGCCCTGTAGAGCCTCCTGAGATCAACTTGTGCTGAAAATGCTCTGTGGGGTTATTCTGTGTTACCTCACTGCATTGGCTTTGTGTATGTGGTGTTCAAGCCTGACAGACTCATTAAGTAGCCCTAGGGATAGAAGAGACTTCTTGGCTTAGTGGAGGCTTCTGCAGGACAGCCAGATTTCTATTAAAGCAGCTAAAAGGAAGAGTTAGTAGATAAAATTTCTATTCTTAGCTCTGTCACACATTTCTCTTACAATTTTGGGAACCACTCATCCTTATTTCTCTACCAGTTAAACGAGGTGGATGATAATTTTTATTTACTCAGCTCATAGTCAAAACTGTCATTGTTATCTTCAGAGATACAGTTCAAGAACTGATGAAAGACTCTGGATTTAACAAAGAAACTCTGAGACATTTATTAACAATTCTTGAGAAAAAAGAAAAAGTGGAGGGAACAACTCTGACAGCTTTGCACAACTATTTATATTCAGTGTTTTAATGATCTGGTGTAACAAGAGATCTCAAAGGAAAACTCCAGCCAGGAATAAAAATGTCCTGAAGGGCATTTGCACTCTGCATTGCAATTATGCGTGAGTTGTATTAAATCTTGGACATATTCAGACCCTCCATGACTTTCCAGTGGCAGTTATAGTCCAATCCTTGTGCTGCTCAGGTGGTGGGTTTCAGGTGAGGTCTGTTTTTTTCCCCCCTCATTCTTGGGTTTTACTCAGATGGGCAATAAAAGGAGGTGCCAAGAATCACCAGTGAACAGTGATGCAAACTGATTTGGAAAAGCCAGGCTAAGGAAATGTGGATTCCACACAGCATGGTTACAGGACACAACTGCAGCCACATATTCAGTCATAACAGTGCTCAGGATAAATCATTCTATATCAATAGATCATTGAAGACAGCCCCCATGAGCTGCTAGGCACCACTTGTTACCTGTCAGGTCTCAGTTCCTGCTTCTACTTCACAGTAACATCCACACTGTGACAACTGCATCATGAGAATGACCCTGTTCAGCAACAACGGGCTTGAGCTCCAGGAGGACCTTGATCCAAAAACTCATTAGCATCCTTAAGGGGAAAAAAGGTGGATTTCCCTTGGGAGAGACTGCTTTTGGTCACTGTTAGTGGTGTCCAGCCCAAAGCAGCTATACCTTGAATATTGTCAGAAGCAGGAGATGCAGCTGTCACCACCAGATAAATTAGTATCTCCCTACAGTACATACACATATTCCCACAGCAGAAGATGCTGCAGGGAAAAGCACAGTGCAGATTTCAAATGGTGTTCAGGGCATTTTTAATACCTGTGCAAAGCACTCTGGAGAATGTGTGAGGACTCTTTCCTTGTCTTAATGTGTAGCCTTTCTTCCATATTTCTAAACTACCTTTATCCACCATATCTCCCTCAAATACACACACCTTCCTCCTTATAAGCATGCCACAGTTCTTCCAAACCATCAGTTATGAGGCAAATTGAAAGCTGTAGGAATGGTCAGCTTAAAAGCAAGACAAGCAAACCTTGCCAAAAAGAATTTGCAACATGTGTTGCCTTAAATATTCAAAACATGTCTTTGATTAGAGATGGAAAAGCAAGCAAAGCCAGAGTTCAGACTTAGGGATTAATGTACCTTGTGTAGCTGGCCTGAGGGTTTTTCGGAAACAACACCCTTCCAACATCCTCTAGGGCCCTTCCACTTGCGGATGTTTGGCAGCGTCGGCTGGTTCAGCTCCATACAAAACTAGAGAGAAAGGAAAGGGGGGAAAAAATAAAAAAAGATCAGCTTTGTAGGGCTTTAAAAAAATTGCAAAACGAAGCGTGCAGTAAGGCATTGGTAAGAGGCATTGTGGAGCACAGGCCGTGCTCTTTGCCCTCCCTGAAGGCTCACACAGGAGGTGGTCTGAGCCACATCCCAGGCTGACTCACCCCCGACTCCAGAGAAATTAAATCTAAAATAACTTCAGTGCAAATGCTGTGAGGAGAACATTTCCCCCTCACACCGTTTTTGGGGTTTTTTTAACTCCAAAGCTACATGCTGGATTGGAAAGGAGTTGCCTCTGTGCTGCTTCCTAAGACGCTGACTGCAGCATTATCCCACCCATGCCAAGGGCACCACAACCAGCTGCTGAACCCTCCCAGGAGGCCCCAGAGCATGACTGGCTCCACTCCAGCAGTGCAGCCACCGGCAGGACACGAGAGGAAGGGACGAGCTCCAGAGCTGGCGTTTTGGGGTCAAGGCTCCTCTGACTTCATGCCAGGGACTCGTGCCTGAGAACCCCCGTGTGTGAGGGAAGCTGTTCTCACTCGCACGTGGTTCCAGCACGTCCTTCTCAAGCTCCCCAGAGGTTTTCAATCCTCCTGGTCACTGCTGCTCACACCCTTAGAGAAGCTGTGCCCTAGTGCCCAACACTAAGAGTGGACACTGTGGAGAACCCCTGAGTCCACCCAGGTAACATATGTGGATTGAAATAGAAATAAATAAATAAATAATAGCAATAAACACCCTGGAAAATGTAGAATCTGAAACTCCTTGATGTGGACAATACGGAATGGTTTTTGCCAGGAGTTTCAAAATAAGGCTTAACAGGAGGAGGTGGAGTCCTTAGCAAAGCTGATGTTGGCTCCAGCAGGGCTCGGGCTGGATAGGCAGCAAATGCCCTGGCTGTGCTGGAGGTTTTGGCTGCAAGCAAAGGGGACAGCAAACAGTTTTCACTGTGAAAGAGCCACAGGAACTTCCACCATGCATCATTTTGTTCTGACACTGGAGAAACTGCGTTGAAACGCAGAGGCTTTCACAGTGAAAGAGGATCCTCAGACAAAATCCAGAACGTCCCTCCAGATCAAGCAGCAATTTAACAAAGAAGGATTTTCAAGGCAAACAACAACCTTGTGTATGCAGTGACTCTTGGCAGTGGGATGTGTGTGTTTGAAAAGCTACAGAGCTGCACAGATACAAAGAATTTCCTATGTGGGTATCAGTAAAGTGACGGGATAGTTATTTTCATGTTGATTTTATCTTTTGATTCAAAAATTAAAATAAAACCCTGCTCTTTCACTGACTGCAAGTTCACCATCCTGGAGGTTGGAGCTGTAAGCATTGATTTTTCACATACACACAACCCAGACACCCTTGTTGGCCTCAGAAGTGCAAGAGTCATTTTGGTTGCACACCCAAAACAAAAACATGTGACACACCTTTTAAAACAGTTTTCTGACATGCAGAAGTTGGATGGGGCTTCTTATTCAAGATGCCTCATTAACATACCACGTTGTTGCCTATTATGTACCTTCAGGCAGCTTTAGGGCTGGGATTTATGAAAGGAGGAGGCACACAGGGTGTTTGCATAGCCTGGGAATGGAGCTCTGCTCCCAACTGATCACCAGGTACTACTCTTAACAAACATGATAAATCACAGCAGCAATAATTACTCATTCCTGGTGCCACTCTGATATCTTTAAACGGGGTGAATTTGGTGAATAAGTTTTCTAACATTTAAGTAACTTTAATCAGAAAAAAAAAATATTGTTGAAATTAGGAGTTCAGCTGTAACCTGACAAATAAGTTAACTTATCTCTGGGTTGCAGCTGCCTAGAAAGTCCAGCCAGCACAAAGCATATGACAGGACTGAATAAATCCTACAGAAACCACCATTTCATTAAAAAGAGCATCTGCAGTTGACTAGTTTGAATAGTTTGTTTCCTCCAAATTGATTTTTTTTAAGGCCTTGATTTAACTTTATGCAAACAAAAGGATGACAAATAAGATTATGCGGTTTGTTCAGGAAAAAAAGAGCCACCAGCCCATTCCAGCCATCAGCTGCAGCAATGGAGGACTTGGCCTAAAGCAGCTGACTTCAGTCTCTGCCCACCTTCCAGAGCTTACAGGTAAACAGATTTTGAAGCTGTAACAGCATACTTGCTGAGGTCATGTTTTTTTTGCTGAAGTGAGAAGGGCATTTTTCAAATCATGTTGTTCTGCCCACAAAACCCAGCATCAACCAACATTACACTTTCCCTCATGCAGTAAAAATATACAGACAAGCTCTTAGCCCACAATGGGAATGAAAAAAAATTACTTTTCTCCCTTGCAAAGCTAAGTTAGAGCTATGCCAATCCCTTTGAGAAGCAGTTCTTCAAGTGGTAAAGAAAAATCAAAATTAAAATCTCAGTCAATCACAACAATTTTTTAAAATTTTGCCTAATTCCTCCTAAGAAAAAAGGCTCTAGTTTTGTTTTTCTCTGGAGGCTTTCAGGGGTCCTGGACTAATATGGGAGCAGGGAAAAGAACATATGCTAGGCTGGCACATGCTGGAGATCAGACTCCTTAATACACCTACCTGCCTCCCCAGGACACTCCAAGCACTGCCAGCAAAACATCTAATTTGTGCACAAAGTTAGATCTGTTCAAGTGCAGTAACTGTGCACTAGGAGAGCTGTCAGTGAGCACCCTGCAGGAACCCACAGCAGCTCCCACCACCTCTTCTTCAGCATGCCCTGCTTCCTCTGTGTTTTATTTTGGGGGTCTCTCTGTGCAGCCACTCCCCCTTGTGCAGCAGGGTCACCCTTCCCAGATGAGACACCACTCCATGCTCAATATCTTTTTCTAACAAAAAGATGTTTTTTTGCTCAAAAAGGTGGGCTACTCCTAAATGAGGAAACTAAATATGACTCAGGAAAAAATGTTTTATGGGTTAATAAACTACACATTTCTTATAAGGCAGTGATTGCCCTTTGGAGGACACCTTTGTTTCAGACCTGGAGTCGGAGCAGAGGCTGTGAGAAGGGTGAGGAGGGGATTCCAGGGTGAACCTGCTGTTATGGCACAGTGCCTCTCGGTGCAGTAATCAGCAGTTGAACTCAAAGCAATTAAATGTCCATTTTGGTTAATTGCCACAGAAGTTTTCAGGCCAAAAGGGCACTGCAGTTAAGGTAAAGAACAACTTGCTTCATCAAAGCAAAGGTGATTTTGGTTCTTCTATTAAGAAGAAGAGAGATGAGAGCTAGGAAATAAATATTCCCTTTCTAAATGTCACATGTACACAGCTACTTTTCTTTTAATAAGCACTAGAGGGAGCAGCTTTAATAAGCACCAGAGAGGAGTAAGAAACTTCTAGCAGTTCCTTACCATCTCAGCTAAGTGCAAGTGTCATATTAGTAAAGATTTGACATCACCACGAGGAACAAAACTAGGGAGTTTGAGGTAAGGGCTGTTCTGTGTTACAGAGCATCTCCCAGTGATGGACTTGGTGCTTCTGGAAGTGGTAAACAGGAGATCTCTAAGGTAAGTCTTATAAATTGTGCAGTGGCACTTGAGAAGCTCCCCAACCCTCTCCCAATGAAATCCCCATCCTGAAACATATTTCTATATTTCTTAAAGAAGATACAACAAAATTGATAGTGGCTTCATGAGACCATCTGGCACCGCTCTTTTTTAATCCATCTTTTAACATATATGACTTCTCTGCTCCATTCCTATATACTGTATAATCTAAAAATTAAATTCACGTTATCCTTTCTTTTCTTTAGTCATCCAAAGGGACTGTATTTTTATTTC
>WEIV01008986.1:110182-155372 GCA_013390005.1 Calyptomena viridis | reverse complement strand
ACTAAATATGACTCAGGAAAAAATGTTTTATGGGTTAATAAACTACACATTTCTTATAAGGCAGTGATTGCCCTTTGGAGGACACCTTTGTTTCAGACCTGGAGTCGGAGCAGAGGCTGTGAGAAGGGTGAGGAGGGGATTCCAGGGTGAACCTGCTGTTATGGCACAGTGCCTCTCGGTGCAGTAATCATCAGTTGAACTCAAAGCAATTAAATGTCCATTTTGGTTAATTGCCACAGAAGTTTTCAGGCCAAAAGGGCACTGCAGTTAAGGTAAAGAACAACTTGCTTCATCAAAGCAAAGGTGATTTTGGTTCTTCTATTAAGAAGAAGAGAGATGAGAGCTAGGAAATAAATATTCCCTTTCTAAATGTCACATGTACACAGCTACTTTTCTTTTAATAAGCACTAGAGGGAGCAGCTTTAATAAGCACCAGAGAGGAGTAAGANACTCCCCCTTGTGCAGCAGGGTCACCCTTCCCAGATGAGACACCACTCCATGCTCAATATCTTTTTCTAACAAAAAGATGTTTTTTTGCTCAAAAAGGTGGGCTACTCCTAAATGAGGAAACTAAATATGACTCAGGAAAAAATGTTTTATGGGTTAATAAACTACACATTTCTTATAAGGCAGTGATTGCCCTTTGGAGGACACCTTTGTTTCAGACCTGGAGTCGGAGCAGAGGCTGTGAGAAGGGTGAGGAGGGGATTCCAGGGTGAACCTGCTGTTATGGCACAGTGCCTCTCGGTGCAGTAATCAGCAGTTGAACTCAAAGCAATTAAATGTCCATTTTGGTTAATTGCCACAGAAGTTTTCAGGCCAAAAGGGCACTGCAGTTAAGGTAAAGAACAACTTGCTTCATCAAAGCAAAGGTGATTTTGGTTCTTCTATTAAGAAGAAGAGAGATGAGAGCTAGGAAATAAATATTCCCTTTCTAAATGACACATGTACACAGCTACTTTTCTTTTAATAAGCACTAGAGGGAGCAGCTTTAATAAGCACCAGAGAGGAGTAAGAAACTTCTAGCAGTTCCTTACCATCTCAGCTAAGTGCAAGTGTCATATTAGTAAAGATTTGACATCACCACGAGGAACAAAACTAGGGAGTTTGAGGTAAGGGCTGTTCTGTGTTACAGAGCATCTCCCAGTGATGGACTTGGTGCTTCTGGAAGTGGTAAACAGGAGATCTCTAAGGTAAGTCTTATAAATTATGCAGTGGCACTTGAGGAGAAGCTCCCCAACCCTCTCCCAATGAAACCCCCATCCTGAAACATATTTCTATATTTCTTAAAGAAGATACAACAAAATTGATAGTGGCTTCATGAGACCATCTGGCACCGCTCTTTTTTAATCCATCTTTTAACATATATGACTTCTCTGCTCCATTCCTATATACTGTATAATCTAAAAATTACATGCACGTTATCCTTTCTTTTCTTTATTCATCCAAAGGGACTGTATTTTTATTTCTCATTGAAAAACCAGACTCAAACACCTGTAATCCAAATCCAATCTACCACATACAGGACACAGCTACAGTTGGTGCACCCTAATGAAGCCTGACCCAGAAAACTGAGAGCAGAAACATTACAAATATTTCTGAGAAGTTGAAATGAACACCTTCGGTTTTCAAGCAAAACTCCCTGATTTGACACCAATGCTCCAGATTTTGTTAGATCACGTTTACGAGGAAGAAGAGGCAGAGCTAAGGGGTGGAGAGATTTGTGGGTGCTTTATCTAACTGGCTGTTGAGGTAGGGAAAGATGAGAGGCTGCAGGACTGTTGTCCTGGTGCAGGCACACAAGGGAACAAAAGACACGTGAGGAGGGGATGGAAACACAGCAGGGCCAGGGTGCTCAGAGCACTTCTGCAGCTCCATTTCCCACGGGCTGGAGTGACTCAGGAAGGGGACACAGAGGAGCATCGAGCCCTTCAGTGACATCTGCATTCTCCTATAACCAAATTTAACAGCACGGAAGGAAGCGTTATTATCGGCAAAGCCTGAAACAGAGTCATCATTAGATCCCATTTCCCACTGACAAGAGTGTTGTCTCAGGCCCTTTATTGCTTGTTTGCCTTTCCCTCAAGCATATCCCTTTCCTGTTTGCAACATGAAAAGAAAACCACACTAGCTGTGTAAGAACTAGATGCAAACACTGCCATGGGAGATGTTTTCACAAGCTCTATTCAGAGGAACCACATAAGCAACACGAGGTAAAGCTGGGGTGACCCTATGTTAAGACACAACATTTTTCATGTGCTCATTCAACTAGTCCCTTCTAGGATGATTTCATTAAAGCCTGCATATTGCTTATTGCTTGTGTTGTTTAAGTACTGCTATTACATAAAGGCAAATAAAACTTGGCAGGCAGATGGGGACACCAATGGGCAGATGAGTGTGTTCAAAGGAGAAGAACCCCACTCCAGGCAATCAGTTTCAGTCTCAGCCATACATATATATTTGTGATGGAAAAAGTCTTCCACTTCTCTATAATGATGTTAGATCTGAAGGAATAATAATAAAAAAAAATTATAAAAGTTTAGGAAAAATTCCAGGATGAAAAGAAAAAAAAAAGATAAGGAACCAATCCACTGAAAGGGCAAAACCCACAGATTTACTTGTGGAAAGCTGGTCTGCTCCTATGGCTATGCTCGTGTGTCCTGTTTGTCCTGGGGCACTGAGACCTGGGGCAACACCTTCCCATCCTTTATGTACTGGTGTGTTGTTCCCAGAACTAAACCAAAACATCCAGATCCACGAGCACATTCCTTGCCACCCTCTACTTTCTTCCCAATGAACTCATCCATCCTTCAAAAAGCTCTATAAACTCATTGTGAGAGGTGAAATCAAGGTAAAGCCCTTCAGCACAGCCAAACACTCAACCACTGTCTTTCTTCAGAAGTACTACAGGACCTGTAGGCACAGTCAGCACCTCTACGTATCTTTGTGTGCTCTGGGATGCACAAAGCTCATTTGTGGGCACAGAGTGCAGGCAAATTGGGGTCCCAACTGTGGTCCACCTGCAGGCACCTATGGCTTTTTCATCAACTTGAGAAGGACTCATTTGTTTTCCTGGAAAATGTGCTGCTTCTGCTTCCCAAAGAGCACACCAGTAATTCAGACACCCGGAGATGAAGGATTTCTTTCCTCTGAAGATCAGATTCTCACTCAGCTCCTAAATGACTGCTCCAGGCACCACGTTCCTGACTGCAGAGTAAACACCACGCTGCAGCCTCACTGCCCGGCAGCCTCGTGGTGACCTGAATTCCCAGCTTTGCTGCAAAAACCACTTCTAAGCTTTACACTTAAAAAAGGAAGCCTCCAGGGCTCAGCTTCTCAGAGGAGATAGGATGAAGGAGGATCATTTTTCAAGCCCAACTACACATAGGCTAGAAACTAAGTTGTCCAAGTCCTTCTGCCTACTTCAGAGGGGTGTAATCCTGTGTCTGCAGAGGTGCAGCTCGGCAAAGCATCAGACAGCACCACCATTTAGGCACCCCTGGGTTAGGCGGCAGCTAAATGACGCTTGGCAGGATTGGAAAGTTTTTCAAACTGAAGGCATTGTTCCCCACATCAGGTATCTCAGCTGCTTCATGAGCTTGACTCCCTTTTGAACCAGCCAAGGGATGTGAATGCCCCTGGACACGTGCCTCTCTCCTGCTGCTGGTGCGTTACTCACCCATTGTATTTCATGAATGTGCGGGAAATAATTATGCTGATAAGCTTAACATTATCTCAGTTATCAAGAGTGTGTAATGGTTTGTTTCCATATAAAAACCTGTTTTAATCAAATCCCCCCCCTTTTTTTTTTATTTTTACAGTTGAGGAGTGGCAGGAGTCTAAGTTTGCACTCCCAAGTTACTTGCTTTCCTTTTTGAGTACTTCTTTTGTAAAAACTTAGCAGTGAGTTTCTACACTGCCCTCTCAGATGAATTACAGCTCACTGCAGCCACTCAACTCTTTAATTCCTTGTAATATCTAAGAGGAAATTATTTTCTTGACCTTTGAATATATGATTAAAAAACCAGATTGTAGCCCGTAATACCAGTTCTTTTCTCACCTTTAATCACAGTGTTCCCAGGACAGCAATGCAGATCATTCACTGGCCTGTTCTCCTACCTTCCTCTTAAACAAAAGTGATGATTTATATAAACAATGTCTTTTTATAGATTTTCAAAAGGAAGCCACGGAAGAACCTTTGATGCAGAGCAGCAAAACAACAACTGAAAGAGGCAATGTGATAACTCCTCTAACACGTTTGAAGTGCTGGGGCCACTAATGAAGAACTATGTGATGCTCAATGGGAAGGCATCTTCATAGATGCTTGGTGGAAGTCTATGCTGCCCTTTCTCTATGGAAAAGGAAGGCCATATTTGGCAGCCTCCATGTAGGAGAAGTTTTGTGGGTTCTTAATTTCTCATGTTTCCATTCACAAGCTGAGCTTTTTCCTTGTACTTCGTGAGACACATTAATTTGGCAGAAGAGATTTCCTGACTACTTCTTTTTGTACTCTTAAGGACTTTTTACTTTGTTTTTAAATGTGACACAGTAATTAAGGCTCAAGAGATCATAAAAAATGGTCACAAATTTTCACAATTTATTCTTGAAGACTTTTCAAGAGAGCGTTTCATTCTTCCTAAGTGGGCAGTGTAATCATTAACAGCTCTAATGGCACGCCAGATGTGATAGAAAGAAGAGTAAAAAGAAACCCTCATGACTATGAGGGCATCTTTTTTAATAAACTGGTTTTATGAGAGGCGAGTGGTTGAGTTCAGGCACTTCTGCTAAGTTGCCACAAAACAGTACCCAGCTCAACTGGGAGGCTGTGCTAAAGTCACAGAATCACAAAAACCATCAACATCCACACGGAGACCTAAATTACATGCTAATTTGGGCTAGATAAAAGGTACTGGGCAACCAGGAGCCAGTGGCTTCCTGGAAACCCCTCTTTTTCTGTTGTCATTTTTGTTTTGTTCTGTTCGGTTCTTTTAATCCCTGGGATGATTCTTTTCTCATGAAACTCAGGAATCGATTTCTCTGGCATAGTCTAAAACAACATCACTGTAAGTACAACCTTACTCACCCAGTAACTACACGAGATGATAATGCATTTATCAGAACCTAGCCCTTAACAGAAAAGAGAGCAAATAGAATAGAGAGCAAATAGAAAATCATCCCACGAAACATGAGGTACCAAAGTGATATGAAATAGTTTCTTGTTCACCAATTAAAAACACCCCAAACAAAGCAAGCAGTGAGCTATATTGATTTGCCATGATATGTATCTCCTGATCTGCACACTGCCTTGAGACAAACGAAAAGGGGAGGGGGAAAAATGTGATAATATAAAAGAAGAACAAATAAAATGGAAAGGGAATAGGGAAATTGCAATATTTGAACGTTATTAATCAAGGAAAGCTGCTTAAGCACTTTCGATAGCTAGGTCTCTCTCTATTCCCATGATAAAAATTTCTTAATTTCTAGAGGTGATGGTAAGTGAGTTGGGTGTTTTGTGGCTTTGTTTCTTTCCTACTGTTGGTATTACTGTTTTCCTCAATTGATTTACATCTCTGCTTAGAGCAAGCATTCTTTCCCATGGTAAGAACACAAAAACAAGGAAGAAAGAAATACATAATATGACTCACAACCACTGACAGCCTCAAATATTTATTCTTCCTTCAGGCATACCACCCTACAGAAGACTGTGCGACCTTCTGTAAAGTTATTTAAGTATCTGTCTCACCTCCTAATCCATTACTTTTTTTTTTTTTTGATGCTTATTATCAGGAGGATCTCTTCCAGGCTGCTAGCATTAGGCCATGTTATCTCACCTTTAAAAAGACTAATCTCACACAACCTTTTTTTCCCCTCGCAGCTCTAGGCTTTAATTTAAAGAACCCAATTTGACACTGATTCCTCTCTGAAATAGCACATTCTTTATTTATAAGTTTGTATGAATAATAATCGATGGTTTTCTGTCTGTCCTTACTAGCATGCTCTCCATGGAATCCACAGGACTGTCCTCCAGCACTGCCTAAAGTTCTGCTCTAACAGATACCATGGACTCCACCTTCCCATAGAGAGCATATGCATTCCTTAATCCACATAACCTATCAAAAATATTTGGGATGACATTAAAACTCCTGCTGTTATGTCAATATAATAAAAAGGGAAGAAAACCCTCCAAACAAACAACAAACAAAAAACCAAAACAAACTGTTTCTGTCCTGTGAACTCGCTTTGCCTTCTGCCATCTTCCAGAAAGAAATGAAGGAAAAAAGACTGACTGAGGACCCTTACCACCCACAACCAAAGCTTAACACATGCCAGCACTTTTAAACAAATATTTTCTGTTTCTCCCTGCTCTGGAAGTACAGTGAATGTTTTCACTATTAGGTGAGTTTGGCTTATGTTGAGGGATAAGAGCAGATATACCTCACAAAAGAATGGCAACCTCCACACCACCACTCAAAGAGGCACAGCTGTGCTCCAGGGAAGAAGAAGGCACCTCATAAAAGACAGCATTTTAAGAGAATATTTTTTCTCTGTAGCTCCCTGTGGTGTGTACAGCATGGCTTCTAATGTTTTGTTTACTAAAGATCATCAGAAAATAGATGGGCAATCCAAATAAAGAGGAAAAAAATCCAGCCAAGATCAAAGACACCAGAAATACGAGTAGATGAAAGCTTTGCTTCCAAAGCTGCTGACCATGTCATGATAGTTTGCAGTCGAGAGGCCTGGAAAGATAAAGTAGTCAAAGGTCCTCCTGCAGAGAGCTACTGAAATCATCATGGAGCTGGCCAAAGCTGTAAGGCCCACTGATAGTTCTCCTTAAACTTCTAGCCCTCCAGATCCCTCCTACAGGACAGAAAGGAGGAACACTTGAAAGGCCAGAAGCAAACATTGTATAGCTGCAGCGTTCCCAAGTCAATTTAGTGGGTGGGATAACACTGCAGAAGCCTTCCATTTTGTAAGAAATGCTGTCAACATTTATCAGAATGTGGACATTCTTCAGCTCCACTAAGCCAAAAATTATTCCTTCCCAGTAAAAGCTATACCTCCCTTCACTTTTAGATTTGGTGCCCCCGAGGGGTGAAGTCTGAAAAAAATTAATACTTTGCATTCCTGAGTATTACCTGCACTCAGATAAAACAACAAGACAAGGGAAATAGGGGGAAATCCTGGGACGGTGTGAGAAAGCAAAAGGGTAGAGTAATAGGGAATAAGACGAGACAAAGAATTCAAGCAAAATGAGTTGCATGATTTGGAATAATGTCCTTTTACTCTAAGTGGTCAATACCTGACTCCTTGGTGGCTTTGAAGGAACAGGGCACAAGGACCTACATCAGCTGATGAATTATGCAGAAGTCCATCCCATGGCTGAATTAGGCAAAGGAGATGGTGAGAGACTTGACTCCATCGACCCTCTCTAGAAATGGGGAGTGACAGGGCTGGAAGAAACTCCTCAAAGGTCCTGACTGAGTCAGTGGCCAGGTGACACCTCCTTTTGCTGTTCTCTGAAAGCAAGACTGCTGTTTTCTTATCTGATTCTAGAGGACATTCAAATGTACTTGCTTTTCAAAGGGGTCAACTGCTTTCTGGAAAGGATAGTTCTAAGAACAGGCAGTAAATGTAACTCCTTTGCAGCAACTAATTCATTCATTGCAAAGTGCCTTATGATTTTTTTTAACCAACAGCTCAAAGCAAAGCAAGATTGCAAGATGGGGCTCACACTGTACAGGAGGATTATGACAATTAAAAATATGCACACAGAGACTCAGTCCTGAACTAACTGCAATTCTGGGGTACGTCTGCTGCACCAAAAAACCCCAACAACCCACATCAAATGCACACACAACCACATTTATATCTATGCAAGCAAGAAGCCATGTGCCTATGGTTATCCCTGCAAATGGAAAACAGCACCTCTCTTTCAAACACTGAAAAGCTCCTAGGGATAACCTTTCACAAATAAACAACCTGCTCTGCTCAGAGAGGGATTTTATAAAGAACAGAGATTACAATGGGCTTAATCATGATTAAACACTGATCTGGCTCAATCTACTCAAAAGCAGACAAAAGATAAATAAAAACCTTCAGCAGATGCATTTCATACTGGAAATTCTGGAACCTCAATTGACGTCATACTTTTTATGTTCTGATAATATCTGGAGGAAACAGTACACTGGATCAAGAAAACAAAAGCAAATTTTTAGTTAAAATTCTCTGTGTGCTGTGTAGAAAGAAGGCAGCCACAGCAAGGAATGCACAGGGCAGCTCCACATTTTACCAACCTGATTTTGACTGCAGCTGAAATTGAGGAAGGAGCTCTCCATTTTTTCCTCATCTCCTGCATCTTACTCTGTAACAAACTGGGCAACAGTAGTCACTGCATCTGCCCTCAGATAAAAACTGCTGCTGATCAGTGGCAGGCATCTCAAATTTCTTTTATTATAATAATGCCACCCCAGTTGTGGTTCACTGATTCCTCAGGCACAGTATGAAAATCCTGTGTGGTGAGAAGGGGCTGCACTTAGCAAGTATCTCCACAATACACACATCTGGTCATTCCTACAGCCCAGGAAACCCAGGGAACTCCAGCCATTAGTACTGCTCAGGCAAGTGGGGAAAAAGTCAAAAAACAAGCTCATATTGTAGAGACTGCTTGCTTTTCACTGTCCTCTTGGATGTAGCTCATATAAATTTGCCACCGTCACAGGCAAAACTTAATAGTGAAATTTATGTTACTTACCATTATTTTCAAGCTGCAAGTTATCATCAACTTCAAGAAGATCATCCCAAAACAAAATCAAAACTCTCACCCCAATTCCTATCATCCTTCAGCCCACCTAGTGTCTCTCTCATGCTAGTCTTGACAGATCCCTTCCAACTTCAAGCAGAATAATCACCACTTTGCAGATGAATTCCACATTTTACAAATTGCAGCTCAGAATCACATGATTTACAATTCCTGGATTAGAAGCCAACAAACTTGTCTGTCTATGGAGTCAAGCAGACAGTCCTATCTCATCTTGAGTAACAGCAGATGCATTTCTTTATTAATACACAAACAGGAGATTAATAGGTTACTGTTGCTTGTTCCCAAAGCAGGCTTACTTTATAAAAAACTGTCAGAGGATTACTAAATTTTACAGATTATTTAACTTTCCTCTATAACCTGCCTGTGAAGAAGAAACATGTCAAGAGCTCCTGTTAACATCTGAAAGGTGCAGGGAGAAACATCTGACAGAATGAAAGGAATATTTTTATTTTTCTTACAAGATGGATGACTCTTTCCTAGACAACCTAATGACATCAAGCACAAATGGGAGCAATTGTTTTGGCCCACTTGTTGCCTGTGGAATAAGACTACAGATTTAAAATGCTAAAACAGCAACTGATATGAAATATCACCTGGCTAGGCAGTGCAATCTGTTAATGACTTAAACAGATTACTTATTTAACTATAAAAACAGCATGTTCCCTGGGAGAATTATTTTTTCCTTTTCCCCAAGTAAATACAATTAACATTTGCCAAGTAGAATTCTTCATCTGCAATTAAGGATTTCCCAAAATTAGATCAAGTAAAGTACTCAAAAACACACTGGGGCAAGAGTTTCTCTGGGAGTCTCTCCCAGAGCTGTGCTTTTGGAAGAGGAAGGACTCGGCACCCACAAGCCTGAGTGCCTGAGATAATTCTTTCTAAAGCCTGAGTGGCCTTGAACTCTTGTGGAGACAAGGCTGGCACGACTGCTAACACTGCTCATGAGGAGTCTGGGGTGGAAGGGGCCTGACAGGCTGCAGGCAAAACAAACACAACCAAGCTCATCTCCAATCCAGGATTTTCACCAGGTAAAAACTCTTGTTCTTCTCACGTGACCTGCAATAAATTACTACTTTCCTGTTCTTAGCACCACCAAGTGTGGTGCTGGGGCTGAGCTCCACGAGCAGCACCCCCTGTGTGGTGCTTACAGGCACCCATGGCTTCCCAAAAAACACACCAGGTGATGAGCAGCACCCAAGGGTCAGTCAAGCTTCTTCTCAATTCAGGACAAGCTGTAATTAAACCCAGCCAATCATACCTTCTATCTTGGCAACTCCAGCCAGAAATGCTGCCAAGTGTGGTAGATCTTTGGCTTAAAGGGCCATTTTGGCCCAGTTTGCCAAAACATTAGGGTTTAGGAAATTAAACAAATAGTCTTTGCATGATACAAAGCTTCTCACAGTGTGTTCAGTTTATTGTCAGTGGCCGAGGTGGGAAAAACATTTAAAGACACTTAAGTGTCCAAGATAGTCATAATGGCATGAAACCCTTTTGCAGCAAGCAATCAGTAAATACATGAAGTGAGATTTTTGGAGCACAGCAGCATCTGCTACATGCAGGCAAGGCTTTCCCAAATACACCCACAGGGGGTTCCCAACTTCTCAAGACCCCAACAGTTTGAGCAGCCTGCTCTGACAGTCTCTGCTTCACGTGTCTCACCTCACAGTCCATCTGCATTATGCATGGCCAGATAATTTTATGACACTGTCTCAAGGCTCTGGTTCTCAAAAGACTCTCTACACATGCAGTTGATTTCAATGTGATCTGATTTAATGGAACTAATGTGCAGCATGAACACTACTACAGAGTTCCTGTAGGTCTTTTCAGGGGGGCACTGCTGTTTAGCAGTGGGCTTCTACTCACTCTGGGTTTCCATCCAAGGGTCAAAAACACGTAAGAACACTCTCAAAACTGGGCATTTAATTTTAGAAATTAGAAAGTTTTCAAAGTTCAAAACCATCTGTGACAGACTGGAAACTGTCCTATAGGAAAAACACTTTTAGGTTATTATGGTTGGAGCTTTCTTAAAGAAAATTTCCCTTCAAAAACCAGAGAACTCCATCTTACAATGAATATTAAAATATTATTAATAATATTCTGTATTGCCCACAATATAATGTATTCCAGCACTATCATGCTGCTAAATAACGATGTGAGAATAGAAAACATGACAGCACGTGTTCTCAAAACCTGACTCTAAAAGCAGGCTGGACAAGGGATTTTGTTCTAGTTTATGTTCTTTTTTTCCCTCCTGTATTTAAAAAATAAAGATACCAAATTTCTTTGAACTTACATAATTCCACCCTGTTATTTTCCAGAGAGCTAAACTGGCCTTTTAAATTCATTAAGCTTGGCATTATATGAAAGCAGATATCAAATATTCAGAGGGCTCAATTTAGAAAGATCATTTTTCTGAGGCTGAGCCTTTCTGAAGAGCTTCCTGCAGCACTCCAGACAATACCTCAAACAGCCATTCCCACTGGGCTGAGGTCACTTGACCTCTCCAGGCCGTGTTTTTGGAGGCACTGGGCCAAAGGGAGGTACAGGTCCAATGGAAAGGTGAGAAGCATACAGGGTGTGAGGTGCCAGAGTCCAACTACTGCAAACAATGACAATTTGTGAATATTAACCTGTTTTGCACAATAAGTGGCTGAGAAGCACGTTGTCTTCACACGTGAAAAACTACAGCTTCACCTGCCTAGTTCTTTGTCACTGCCTTTTATCGAAACCTATCTGCTTAGTTCAAAATCAGAGTTCACAAAAGCCAGTGAAGAAACGCCCCACTTGAATTAAGTGGGTTGTACATAGGACTGCTGTGAAAGGCATCTCCAGTCAGTGGCAAAGCAGAAGGCTGAAGCACCCACTCCTGCTGTATCTCCTTTTACCCACTATTTCTAGAGTACCCAACAAATGCTTTACACAACTTTACACAGGGCTGCAGGACTTTCTCTTTCACACAGACAGGATGTGTTCGAGGCCAGAGAAGATTTACTCCTTCCTCCCTGAGTCTTGCCAGAACACTCATAGGTAAAGAGAGGCTGCTTGGGGCAGCACCACCTCAATGCCTGCCCTAAGGCAGCAGCTTTTCCAGCAGGGCTCAGAATCCAGAATCCACTAGACCAGGTTGCTCAGAGCCCCATCCAACCTGGCCTTGAACACTTCCAGGGATGGAGCATCCACAACTTCTCTGGGCAGCTAGTTCCACTGCCTCAACACCCTCTCAGTAAACAATTTCTTCCTAATATCTGATCTAAACCTTCCTTCCAGGAAGGTGATGTGCTTGCAGCACCCTTGACTGTAGAGCAACACCAGGTTTTATATTTCCTGCTTATTATTAATCATTGCTTACCCTAAGCTTGTTGTAAAATCAGAGAACATCAAAAACACGTGGTCAACTTGAACAAAGAATTGCTCTTCTGCCTTCATGAACTATGTAGCTAAGAAGATGTCTTATTTTATGCTGCATGATTTTCCATGAAGTTAGGAAGTACAACTAACACAGAGGGCTTTAAGAGCTTAAACGTGCTATGACAGTTGTATTAGAGATATTTTTAAATACCTTTTCCAGCGCTTCTCTGTCAACCAGCTCCTGCACAGCCAAAAGCTTGATACTGTAAGAAAAAACACAGAGAAAAAAAGAATTAATCAGTCCATTGCAAGCATTACCAAAATACAAGTAACAGCAGAACTGAAGTTCTTTTTTTATCTTCTCTCTTCACAAAAGAGATACAAGAAATGCTCAGGATGTAACGAAACAAAGCAAGAGAGACAATGTCACTTTGTTTGCCTTGAATTAGTCATCCCAAGCAGGTTTTTAGCTTCCACATTACAAACGTATCTGAATTCACCCTAGAGAAAAACTGCGTTAATCACTACTTTTTTATTAACCCCAAATTAACACCTGGGCACTCGCCATCAAGGATCCACAGCAGCTGCCTCGGCCAGAGAGTAGAAAGGATCAACAGCACTCCTTCTTGCAGAGCTGGACATCAGCTTTAGGATGTCACAATTATGATTCAGCCCACCTAAACTTTAGCTCCCTACAGCTTTGGTGCCTAATCAAAGTTTGCACTTAGATTCACTACATGGTTTAATGAAATAAGACAGGAAGCTCACTGTCCTGGGATGGTTCAACCACCTCTCCTGCATCACCCCTTATGTCCTCCCACAAGGGCAGAAGCTGCTGTCGTGCTACACTGCCCCAAGTCAGGCTTACAGAAAGCTGGCAGGCTTCTTACCCATGAAGTGGATCTGTGTTGCAACTCCAACCTGCTCACTTTCCTTGCCCAGTCTTAAAACCAGCCACCTCATATATTATCCTGGGACTCCAGAGGATAATTCCCTTTACTCAAGGATATAAAAACATTTCAATGACAATAGAAGAATCAAGTATGCATATAAATATTGTTTAAATGACTCTCACCATGCTATAGGCACACACAGTAAAGACTTAGTATAGTTAAAAGCTTATATTCAAGACGGCATGATAAGGATACATTAGAAAAAGTTTTATCAGCCTTTCAAAACCTCAGAGTGATATTGCATAATCCTTGAACACCCACCAGCACCTTACATGTTAATGATGTACATCTGTCCTGTAAGAGCAGCTGACAAAACACAGCTTTAGTCCTGTCCTCCTCCTGCTTCCACTTCGATGGACTTCTGATTTACTGATGTCTTCAAGGCAGCATAAAAAGACTATATCCAATGAATTATAAAATATCCCCAGACAGTACATTTCTGGTCTTAAAGGCTATTATTACTAAGACGGGGAGGGTGGGGATGGTTCAGAGAACAATGGGATAATCAGGAAAATGCAAAAGGTATTCCATTAAAGCCCAACCATTAGAGCAGCAGGAGACACTGGTTTTGTGTTCCTGTTTGGGGAACACACTAGATTGCACACAAGCATTCAGCTGAACCGGAAGGCACTGAGGGAAAGTACAAAGCCAATACAAGGTATTTTTTTCCCATTATTTTCCTTGCAATTCAGCCAGCATGCAATATAAAGATGGGATAGGCACCAAGCAAAGAAGGCACCTCCATTTAAAAAACACTGCAGTATTGTGTCCAACTCAGCAGCAGCCTAGGCTGATGCACCTTAGAGAACACAGTCCAATAACACAGGCAGTAGCAATGCAGCCACAACCGAGCCTGCCCTCTGAATTCAGGGGTCACCTCTTCATTTTTGGTGGCCCTCTTGCTGCAGTGCACTTCAGGAAAGCACAGGATGGGTGAGAGGGAGGTGGGGTAACACACACAGGGATGCTACACAGAGGCTGGGCTGCTGCAAAGATGGCTGCAAGTCTGTGTAAAATCCAACATTTTGCCATTCCCTTCTGCAAGCTGGACAACAGTGTGGGTTTTGTTATGCACATGACTTTTGTCTTTTTGAAGCTACAGACTTTTTGATTACTTAATCAAATCAATCAAGGCTGCAGATACTTCTACCAATTGACTGATTTATTTCTAAAACGTTGTTTGTTATTTATCTAACACTTAATAGCTGCAGAAGAAAGATGTAGAATGCCTCAAATGAAAGTACCATTTTCATTAGAGATCATCATCTTAATGTACAAACCTACCTTCCTTCCCATTTACATCTGTAAAGTCCTACAAGAACTACTATGTGTTTATTGAAAACAAAGTATACAGTCACACAGAAGCAAATAATGAAACAGGGAGCAGGAATCTTTTTACTTTATTTAATTATATTTACAGATACACTGTACTCTTGTTGAAGAACCCACACAAAGGGTTTACATGCTGCATATGCAGAGACAGAACCAAATCTTAATTCAAAGTTGTTACATGATTTGCAGCAACATTGGCTTTACTCCTGATGAGAAAAAGACTTCCCCTACCGTTACAAATTGAGAGATCAATGTTTGCTCAGTACATTACTCTTTTCTCCTCAGGTGATACCAGGTATTTTTTTCTGGGTCAAAAGGAATCAGCAAATGCAAATATTAGCCTTTATACAACCAGCTGCAAGATCCTTCTTTCCTTAAAGCACCATCACAGATGCTGTCTCTGCCCACTGGATTACAGACCACCACCTGGAAAATTGCTTTTGATAACCAGTTATTTACTGGTATTTCTTCCAGCAGTTCCAAGCAACATTAGTATGTGCTACTTGATGCAATGTCAGCTTGGAAATGCAGCTTCTTTTAAGGCTGCTGCTTTGGGTGTTTGATGTTTCCGATTTATGCATTACATCAGCAATCTTACAACCACTGAGAGCAGCTCGTAACTTCATTTGCTGTCTGTAGCTTTTGTGTTCACTCAGGATTTCAAAGTAGATGGGAATACAATCAGTAACTGAGAGAGGGGTGGAGGAAAAGTCTCTAATAAAAAGAATCTCTAATAAAATGCAAAGAGAGTTACCAAAAACCAATGCTGAAGGCCAAGGTCTTACTGTCTACAACACAACACTTAGGTACTCTTTTGATATACCCTTGGCATCACTTCTTTCATCCTCACCCATGTTATGCACGAATAAAAGTCATAGAAAAATCACATTTCCCAAATAAACTTTTTAGTTCCTTGAGAGCCTACTCTAACCTACCAGCTTAAATATATTCGTTAAGAAATGTGTAATGTGAGTAACTATACTGACTGGATGGAAATGGCCCTGTTTAAATATGAAACCCCATTAAAAATACTCACTGACTCAATTACTTACACGATCTATTTAAACAAAGCTACTGAAATTAATATCCTGGCACCCCAGGCACACACTCAAAATACTTGAAAACACTCAGTGATCAGGATGAAGGACTCTCCTCCAGCAGTAAAAATATGCAAACATGATGTGCTGTCAAGGAAACACATGACTCCCTCTTTTTTTGGATGTGGGTGACACACAGCATTCTCCTCTAAGGGAATTCCTTTTGGTTTCCAGAAGATTAGTCACAGTGCTGAGCAAATGCCTATAGCTACAGCACATTTCTGTGCCTCAGGGTATCATTGCAATCCTTTCCTCAAAGTTTTCTTACTTAAAAACATGTAGCATTGGGCTACACTCTCTAATCACACGTACCCAGGAATACTGTAAGACTTTTCAGCAATCTTTTGCAATACTGCAAACTGCCAATAGGTCCCTTGCTGGCTGCTGCATTCCTGTCCACCATGAGCCACCACGATCACGTTTAATTTGCACTGAGCTTCACTTCCCAGCTTGCTCTTGCAGTAGGGAATGTTGGGGCCTTTCCAAGAACCACTGAAGGGTCCTCTGCCTGCAAACCAGGGAAGCTCTGGCTCTGCAGCAAGGCAGGTGGGATAGACTGGGACCAGCACACCAGGCAGATCCCAGATCCATCCATGCAGAACGCACCTGAGGTCTTCACCTGAGGAGGAGAAGCTGCTTCCTCCAAAACCAACCAGGAGGGTGTTTTAGGGATAGAGAGGTTTTAGAATTACAGCCAGTTCCAAGACCACCCCTGCACAGATTTAGAACTGCAGCCACTACAGACACGGGTCGCTTGGTTGCCACTATCACGGGAGAGGGTCCCCAGAGCAGAGCCCTGCATCAAGGAGCACAGTGACCTCTGTGCTGAGCTGAGCACAGTGTGGGGCTGAGGTTCCCACTCAGCGTAGAACCCGGTAACTTGGATGAAAAGGGAAAGAGGAGGAAGTGAGGAAAGTGTGAAGCGTTAAGCACAGCAATTGGAGAGTCAGCAAAGTGTTTAAGTGAACACTTGGCCTCACAATGCTGTCCTACAAAAGCTGCAAGATGCAGGGAGATGCCAAGGCAGAGCAGCACCACCCCAGCTGGCAGCTGGCAGCCCCAGTGTCTGGGACACCTTCTCAGCCTGCAAACACCTCGGTGATGGTGAGTGTCCAGGCACTCCCATCATACTCCCATTTTGCTTTTCCTTCCCTTCTTTGCCTGGAAGCAGAGCTCCCTGGACAGCCAGTGCTGCCTTGTCTCCCACCTGAGGGTCGGTACAGCATGGGGCTTATTGCCAGGCATCACCAACCCAGGTCTGTCATCCAGCAGCAACACGAACTGAGGATCAGTCTCAAGTTGTTTTACAAGCTTATACATCTTTGCTCAAGGCCTGAGTTTTTCCAAAAGCCTCATGCTTTCTATTAGCTAGTGCATAAGCCTGAATTTACCATCAAGAAATGCCATTTGATTTCTCTTGGTTTTCTGTCTTCTTCTTCAGCATACGGCTGTACCTCATCTGGCTTCAGCTAGACTCACAGACATTATTATAAATAGCCCATACAAAAACCACTCAGTCCCAAACCATCGTTTTGAACAACATTAAATAAGTCTCTTCTCCCTCCCTTTTAGTCCACAAACTTTACCTCTTTGTTCTTGAGATAAGATCCCATAACTATGTTATGGCCCACAGTAAAGTTTTATGGATGACTTACATATCCAAGAGTACAGCATGAATTCAGTGCTTGATGACAGGCTCATGTTAGAGTTAGCTAACAAAAAGAACAAGACAAGATCACTTGGGCCATCAAATCTGTATGCTAAAATTGTATTTGCAAATCTATACAAACAGGCCTTACTATAAATCAGTTCTGCTCTCAGAGATGGCCACGAAACACGAGAGCTGGAAGAAAACAAAAATGCAGCTGAGCTGTGCTGATGGTACCTGGGAGGGAGCACTCCCCATCAGCTGCCTGCTCTCCTCATACCTCACCCTGGTGTCCAGCTCTGCTGCTGAAAGGGCATGCCCATAACCACAGCCCCTCTTCTTCCTTTGGCATTTGCCAGGCGACAGGGTGACTAACGATAAGGATGGGGAAGCAACTGATATGGGTATGTGTTCACTGTCAGGGCTTTAGGGCATCCCTGCTGCAGCCAGCTGTCAACAGCCTGAGGTGAAGGGCTGTGATTAACAGTTTTCTTAATCGTTTGAAGTGCAGGCAGATGCTTAGGAACGTGCTGCTTTGGGAAGTACATGGAGGGTGGGGAAAGATAACAACCAAAAGTGACAAACAGAGAAAAACATAGATCTTGTGGCTTAAAAAAATGGGAGCTGTGGGGGGTGGGGTAGTGTGTGGAGGGTGGGCTGTGGGGTTTGTGGGTTTTTTTGTTGTTTGGGTGTTTGTTTTAAGTATAGAGCTGCTGCTGGAGCTGTCCCTTGCTGCTAAAGCCTAATGAGATTCAAGGCTTCCACCCCAGTGATGATTACCTTGCATAAGGGCAGGTGAAAGAACAGCAGGCTCCCACAAATAGCATGGCAGACTATGTTTAACGTGGTGAGATGACAGCAGAACAAGTCTCTGAGCATCCTGGGGCCTGCAGAATGATCTGTGCTGCCTCTTTTTGGGGCTGCCCACACTGACCAGGACAATGGTGACCTAAATGGGGTGCCTTTACAGTGAAGGAGCAGCCTTTAAGACATCCATCAATGCATGCACTATGAAAAACCATCTCATTTTTTGTGGCATACCTCACTTACAAAGTTGTCTTTCCCCTTGCCAAGCCTTTGTTTGCTCACTCACACCCCCATAAAAACAAAAGCAGAAGGAGGAAAAGAAAAAAATTGTGCTTAATGACTTTCAGCCTCAAACTTCCTCCATCTACCCCTGTGAAGTCTGACAAGGAAAAAAAAAATCAGTTTCTTCTTTTCCAATAAAAGCATACGCATCTTCCCTATCACTCCTTAAATGGAAGGAAAAACTGTGTCCACTGCCACGTCTTAATGGCTGCTGGAAGCCACCAGAGAGCTTATGAAGTAAGCTTGGATGGGAATACCATGCCATATTGCTTTGGGACTAGCTGCCAGCTAATGACACAACAATATGCATTGAAAGATTCTCAGGAAAAAAATCTATCTACAGTAAGAAGAAATTATGAGAAAATCAGGGAGCTGCATTTCCTTTACAAAATTATATTTACTTAATATATAATTATATTAAATGGATTTTTATAGATCTATGCTATAGATACACATCAAATAGATACTATAAATTTTATATATGAATATGTTTATAAAATTATATATACACAACTATATACATAGGTAAATTTTTTTAGGGCTACTTTTTTTGCAGCTTCTTCATTCAGATGAAAAGAGACATTTTTTGATGTCTAGACATCACTGATTTGCTTGCAGCATGGTCTGAAACCAAAAAGCAGATCAAGGCACCACAGCTGGAAAGGGAACCAGGAGTAAATGGAAGAAGCAGAGTTGAAATCCATCAAGCAAATTGGTGGTGTAGCACAGGCCACACAAACATTCTTCCCTCAATGTTTGGATTCATAGATCCTATTGCATTATGTGAGTGATTGGAGGATTTGTCACGAGGAGAAAGGAAATTGTAATGGAACTAAAAGAGGGAAAACATGAATTATGGATGGTTACTACTGAGAGTTGAAGGGGAGGAACAGCACCATTACCCAAGCTAACAGGCAGGAGGCAATTAATATAGTCACTCCTCTCTTCTCATTTCAGTGGTTCCCTGGATTCAGGGATGCTCTCTCCTTGCTGGTCTCTTCCCTAAACCTGCAGCAAAGCCATCTTTCTGCAGGACCCACAAACTTTGCACTGAAGGTCTGATTCATGTGCAACTGATGCTGCGGTTTCAGCACAGCCACACCACTGCAGGAACAGAAGGATGATTCATAAACTCTGGGCATGGTGTATTCCCAATGCACAAGAGCAAAACCAAAAGGGGAGGTTGCAAGAACAGCAAACTTCTTCCTAGCACTCTAGAAGGGTGTAAGACATGCTCACAAAATGACCCAAACCACAACCAGCTGCAGAAAGCATGTGAATGTCTATGTATGATGAGACCTGAAAACCTTGGGAACACCCAACGTGAGCTCTTTCCAAAGGGATGGAATCCGTGCTGCTGTGCAGACAGACTTCTACTGCCTCAGTAAGCAGAGGTCACGCACAGCACAATTTAGAAGAAAGCTGCTTAAAACTCCCAGAATACCTGTGACACTAAAGAAACATTCTTATCCATCTACCAAGAGGACGTGTCCCCAAGCTGTGAGTCACTGAGGATCATCAGGACACATGTGCAAATTCTCTGTGTTTCTATCACAGAGAGGGGAACAGGAGCAACAGTGAACTATCTTATTTACAGCTTCCTCCACAGAAAAGATCACATCTCAGGTCTAATCCTTTCTTTTTTATGGTAAGGGAGAATGAGACAGGACAATTTCCACTTGCATAAAGTCTCTCTTTCTGAAGATTCCCTCAAATTTTTAAACCAGAGGAAGTCACTGTCCTTTGCATGTACATGATGCACATGTAAATACTGTCCTTTCTGTCACTATATTCATAAAGATTTGCTAACCCATCTGCTTTTGGGGTACAGAGTACTGAAAACACAAGCCCTGAGCTAACAGCAGTTTTTAGAAACGCTTGGCTAAGTTGCTGCTGTCCTATGGACTTTTCTCTTGATGTCCTGTTACTATTCTTTCCTGTCCTCCTCCAATCCTGTCTCTGCAAACAGATGCAACGTGAAGAGAGTAGCAGCAGTTAGAAAAGTAAAAGTCGGGGTAGACTTCCAAGGTCTTCAGAAGAAATGCTGGTTATTAAGGACTGGCATACATTGCACTTGATTGAACAAAACCAAAGCTGATTCCTGAGAGGCAAAGGTTAATTAGACAAATGGCTCAAAAGGATCAATCTGTTCTAACCCATTATTTGTTGAGGTGTTGTTTTTTTTTTTTAATTTTAAAAGAGAGTTTAAAATAGACTAGGCAGCTGAAAATATGCCCCAAATTCCCAAATGCATGAGATGAAACCACAGAAGGTCTGGGACTGCCAGTAACATAATGACTACAGAGCAGTAGCCTAATGAATAAAGCAGCAGCAAATCAAGTACCTATGTTAAATTATACTCCACACAACAATCTTTTCTGTGCATATCTACCAAGAGGCACCAGATACATGCAGTGGCAAGGCAGCTTAACTTCCAACATAGTTCAAAACTCAGGGTGACAGTCCAGGAGGCTTCTCTGTTACCACTTCCACCTCCACCTTCACTGATTGCTCCTGTGCCAAACACTTCACCACACGCTAATTCAGGCAGCAGAAAAGAGTACTACTGCAAGTGGTGGGTGTGTGTTTTATATTTAACCACAAAAAAATATATGAGTTTTTACGACTCACTTCTGACAGACAGCAAACCAAAATCAGTTGCCTGCATTTAAAAAAAAAAGTGGGGGGGGGGAAGTTGGCTTTTAGTTTAATTTATATAAAGTGTATTTTCCTTCTTCCATATTTAATTTCTTACTATATTTAACTAAAAGCAATACTGCCTCTATTCAAAATAGTTCATTTTACATTCAGTGGTTTTGAAATTGGGCAAAACCTGTGTATAATGTTCAGTGTCACAGAATTGTCATTTTTTAATTTTTCAAAGGATGCCTGTTTCCTTATAATTCTGCAGGAAAAGAGAGGCTCACAGAGAATGTCGCATTTGCAGCAACATTGATTTCTTCTGAGTCATTAAAATTGGACATGGCAAGTTATTTAATTTACACTGAATTCTTCAAATCTGTCCAACAAGGGAGGAGACCAAGACTGAAAATAAAAATTTAGAAGGTCATAAAAATCAAAGTTGACTTAGAGCTTCCAAATATAGACATTATGTTATAGTCTACATGGTCTTTGGCATTTGGCTCTTTTTCCGGATTTTCTGAATCATACCCTGCTGGGGTAGAGTGAATAAATTCCAGAAACAGCACCTTCCACCCAATCCTGCCTTACTAGAGCAATGGAAAAACTGAGTAGTCCTTAATTAAATCAAATGGACATGTTAGGAAAGGGCACACCACCATATTACCATTCCAAATTACAAAGTTACCAATAAAATCATGGGGCCTTGGGAGCCAAAGTGGTTAATAGAGACTCTACTTGAAAAATCTACCTCTGTGGCCCTGCAAAACAGTGGGAAGAAACAAAAAGTGACTTGAAATAGTCTGCTTCCATCTCTCTGTCAGGTTGGTGAACCATATAATATCAAGCTATTAAAATGAAACATGTGAAAGCTCATTGGCCTCTTACTTGATCTTAGAAACTTAATGCAATTTTACTTTGTCATACATGCACATCCTCATCTCAGAGAAGTGAGTTTACCTGGTTAAAACCTTACAAAGGAATAGAGTGAAAGCCAGTTTGTAAAATACGTGCCCAAGAGCAATGCTGCAGTTTTATGGTAGTACAACCATGATCAGCTGCTGACATCTGAGCACCAATGTTTAACCTAGTGTTGTGCAAAGAGTATTGAGGCTTCCTGGCTGAATCTGGATACAGAACTTCAAAGTTTTCTACAGTACACTCTTAACAAAGAGATTGACCCTCAAGAGTTGGCTCCTACTTCGAAGAGGCTGGCAGAGAGCCACAGCAATTGTGCATTTCATATGAGCATCTTGAGCAGAAGAATTTGTGCCAAAGTGGAATTGTTTAAGTGGTGGAGCAGGCTAAACATCAGGAATTAAAATAGAAAAATGTACACAAGAAGTGCTCAGAGAGACACTATGAAATTGCTGAGGAGAAGCACAGTGACAAGGGGAAAAGAGCACTACAAAAACCAAGAGCAGTGCTTTGGTCAAGTGTACTCTTCTCCATGGCTCTTTCATGAGGAGCTTAATTTGTCTTACAAATTCAAAGACACCGACAAAAAGGCTAAAATGAAGTGCATCATAAGGTAGAAAACAAAGCAGAAACCGTATTAGCAGACAGCACATATGTTTTAAGGACTTCCCACCCCATGTCCAAAAGCCAGCCCACCCATGTTCCTAGACTGGAGCTTTGGAAGCTGGTGACAAGACCTTGACACTGCAGTGCTCTGCCAGAGCAAGGGGCAGGCAGCCAAAGACTTTGTCAAGGTGACTGAAGTCTTGTCACCATGAGAAGGGGGAAAGTGTGGGTTTAACAAGATAACACTTCTGCATCACTATTCCGACAAAAGTCTCCAGCACAGGCCCAGCCTAACACCATCGAGTTTGCACGTCAAGAGAGAAGTGTCAGTCAGCACAGCCATCTGCTGCAGCACACGGGAACGGCGTCAGGACCCGCTCACAACAACTGGGCTGCTCTCTTTGGAGTGTCTATGCCACACGGTGAAGGAAAGGCCACAAGAGATGAGAATTCCTCAAAACCGTCACTCAGCTAACCCACTTAAAGGTTACTGAAAACAGGACAATTTGGTACCCGGGCTTTGAATGAGTACGAACACTCATCCTCCTAAAACCGAGGTCAATTGCACAGTCCAAAATATGAAGTAAAGAAATGGAAAACTGTGAAAAGAAGGCGGCCAGGGGGAGCAAAGGCGAAAAACCTGAGTTTTGCATACTAATGAAGATAACACTCCTCCTTCTTGCATGCACCGAAGCCTTTACATGTCAGAAAAGCCACAGAAGACAACTCAGTAAAGCTATTCACAAGTGGTGTTGATGTCAAGCCTTAAAGAATGTTGTTTACATTGATGCTACACTCTTAGGCTGCCAGAAATGCAAAGAATATTGTATTAAGAAAATAACAATACTGAGGTTGCATTCCTAACCCTAAACCCTACAACATCACATGATACTGCATTAGAACAGGGAATTTAGTTCATGGGGCATTTGGAGTGCCATTTATATAACTTTAACCCAAATAGCAGACCAGACGGTCTTTCTATCAGTCCAGTTGCTGTGTACTTTAATAATGACTTTGAAGTGTGATGGGGGTTACATGAAGCTTAAGCCTCTGGTTAGCCAAAAGCCACAACTGCAGAGCCTTTGCCCTGAGTATCAGAGTAACACGGAAAGGTTTTGATTTAAACCTCCACGGGATGCATCACATAGCTGTAACTCTAATCCGGGAGCAAATGTAATCTGCCCTCAGTTCTCAAAGTCAGAAACACTGGCTGAGTCGGCACTCTCCCAGCCAACTGCTGTGCTCACACCAGCCCCTGCTCTGTTTGCTGGCAGAAATTTCCAGCAGAGATATACTAAGCAGAAGGGCACGACAATGCAAAAAGAAAACAGGCAATATAAACATACAGCCGAGTACACTACGGCCTATTTCCACAGGCTGTTCCCATTCACTTTTTCCACTGCAATGCAGAAAATTCCTTGAGACTGCGTATGGCAGATCTGCTACCAAACAAATGCTGTGTGTCTGCCTCCAGCACTCCTACAGGACCACAAACACAGGAATGCTGGTCAAAAGAGACCGCTGGGTGCAACAATACTCTGAACACAGGACTATCATGAGGTCAGCTGTAGCTTCACCCATCTGAGTCTTGAAAAGCTTCAAAACACTAAGACTCTGTGACCTTGAAATAACATCTTCCAGTGCTGCACCAGCTTCTGAGTGAGGAAGCTTCTTCTAATGCCTGTTCTGAAGATCCCAAACGAGACAATTGCCTGGTAGTACTAAAGCAAGGGGTTATTTTACCTGCAGTGTTACAGCCTACGGGCTTCCATTTGAGCTTCACAGGGCTTTCATTGACACAAACTTGTCTCTTCAGGATCTTCAAGACTGAAGGGCTACCATCTGCCACAGCAACCACTCCCTCAAATTACGTTCTGCTACTGAGCATAATAACTTATTACCTACCATAAAGGATAATTACCCCATGTAGCAAATGTATACTGCCATAATAGTCTTTGTTGACAAAGACTAAGGCTTATCTGACTAAATACATGGGTCAAGTAATGTTTTCTTTCTCCTGCCCCAACAATAACTTGTGCCAGATTTTCAGAGGACAGAGCAAGGCACGCGGTAAAGAAGGGAAAGAGTTTTTCTGCTCTCCGCCCTGCTCGTCTCACATAATGGGATGCCATCACTGTTCATACATGCAGCTCATGTGGTGGTTCCCATGTTTTCTAGGCTGCAATCTGCTGTCAAGGTTGAAGCTGCCCTCCATAGCAGATGACACGCTGTCGTGAAACATTTGACCAAAAGATGCTACACAAGGGATGTCTCACCAACCACAAGACCACACATAGAAGCTTATGTCACTAGCAATAATGGGCACTGTTACAAAAGCAGATTAACTATCTTTTGGTCAACGTCTGCAAAAACATTGTGTACAGCAGCCTGCCTAGGAAATGCTTCCCTGCAGCTGAGGACTGTGCACAGGAGCATGGCACCTCACAGTTTCTCCTCAGTCGTAAGGAAAAGCCATGTGCTGTGGAAGCTCCAGAAGACTGCCATCAAAGTGGAGCCTCCTGAACCTCCAGGTGGATTAACAGAAGAACCACAAAGCCAGGATCCCTGTGTCATTTCTAGAACAATTCCTTCAAGGTTCAAGGGCATCAGTCATGACTTTATGACAAACAGAACTACTGCATTTGTCAGAGTAATAAAAACCAAAGAAAACCCAAACAAATGCACTTTAGTGCCAGTCTCCAAATGCTCCAATTTTATAAGGAATTTATAAGCACAGCTGAACAAGGCCAGGCAGAGCAGCATCATATTGAAAAACAACAGCACTGCCCAGGCAACCTGCTCCCAGTGGCAGCACCACAACCATGCTGGCCACATCCACCCTCCTGGGGTGGCTGTATTGCAGGGCTCTGTCTCCCGCAATGGGCAGCAGCACTGACAAATAACCGAGGTGACCACCCGGGGAACCTCTCCCCAAGCCATGGCCCCACCACACAGCAGCTCTCCTCCCTGTGTAAGTTAAAGTTAGTGTCTCCATACACTACAGCCTGTGGACCTCCACATGCTTTACAGAGGAGCAGGTAACGATGCCCCAAACACGTGCAGTCAGGGCATAGTCTGTTTGTCTCTTGCAACTGCAGATAACATGGTTTGAGCAGTCACCACTCCAGCTCAGTGAGCTGCATTCAGCAGCTGTTTCAGTGAAGCCAATTTACTTGGTAGACAAGAAGCTCCCAGATTAACCTGGATCAGCTCTGGATGCTGAGAAAGAGTAACAAGCAGCTAGTGTGTGGATCTCAAAAGCACATGCTTGTTCATCAGTGATCAAAATATGCCTGAAGCTGCAGAGAAATGACAGCACTCATCCAGCATCCTGTCGGAGATGGAGATGGGACAGAACTCGTGTGGCTACAGTCCCCAGTCATAGCCTTCTCTTCTTAGACCATCTCACTTTTTAATGCCTCAAACAGACATTTTACAGTGCAGGAAACCATACAGTTTATATAAGTGCTAATTATACAATGTAAAGGGCTCCTACTTCTGATTTAAGGAGAGCAATAATACATTATTCATTACTTCCACGTTTACTCTTTGCAGCTTGGATTATTGCTCTGATTTTCATAACACTACCCTTCCCCTCCCCTCGTCCCCTCCCCAATTTAGCCAAATAGTTCCTAGCTATAATTTCGATTACAATTTGCCAACACTGATCTGTGGAGGACTAGTAAAAACCTGGTGCATGACCAGTGCTAGTTCAGAAGCACAGGACAGCAACAGGAAGTGTCTTCTCAGCAAGACTCTCCTAAGCAGCAGAAGTCTTAGGTTGTGTCTTTCTCAAAGAGCATCAAATAAATCCCCAAACACTGAACAGCTACAGCTTAATCTTAAATGGCAATATGCTATTTAAAAAATAAATAAAAATAAATAAAGATTCAAACCAAAAGCAGAGCACCCAAGAAGTTGCACGGGCTGGGAGGATGGAAAGAGTCATTACTTTCATTACAGAGCTGTCATTAAGCACTAATGCCTGTAAGCTGTCACAACTGTTGCAGTGCATAGCCAGTGTGCAGGTACACAACCGGTTAGTATAGAAAGTTGTAGAAATGACCATTACATAAATTGCAGAGGGCTATGGAGGAATTTTATCTGAGCAGCCTGCTAGTATCCTCTAAGCAAAAAGAAAAAAAGATTTAAGGTCTAAAGCAGGGAGGACTTATCATATTTGCCTCACCAGATGCATAATAGGGGACAATAAACATGATTCTGCTGTGTCAGCTCTGTCACCAAAGGTCTTCCTTTAGAGAGGGCACAGGTAAACTTAAAAGCAAACCCCCAAATCCTTCTAATTATAAAAGGATGTGAGCTTGTTGGGGATTTAAAAAAAAAATAAATCTTTTTAAAGCTCTTCAAAGAGCCATGGAAAGGAGATTTTGTTAAACACGTGATTCTGACCATCTACTTCTCTGTGCTACGCAGCCTGCGTAGGGCAAAGATTTAAGGTGCTTTGCCTGTGAGTGGATGCAGCCTGACACGAGCTGTGGCAGTGTGCATTCCCTGAACTGAAGTAACCCTGCACAGGCAGAGATCCAGCCAGACATCTTAGGGGTTACTACGATTCATATTTAAAGAGGAGAAACACTGACTCTCTCTCTCACTAATAAAAATAAAAATTGCCAGAGGCAGATGTCTCCATATGCTGAAACTCGGTGGGATAATGTGTGGTTGGGATTGCGTTGCCACAGGACTTAATAAGAGGAAGTTCTCTTATCTCCCTTGGTTAAGCAGAAACAACATGTCTTTTTTTGCTTTATAGGGAAAAGAAAAAAATAGCACACACATCACACAGCCTCTGTACTAGTGTAAGGGGCAGAAAAAAAGTTCCTGATGTTATGCAAGTTCTAGCAGTGTAAGAAAGGTTAATAGCATTCACTGAACTTCTAATAGGACATAACTCTAGCATACCTGCACCAAAAAGGTGATTTCATTTGTTTTCGTGTTTTATTGCTCCATGACTGAATTAAAGGCTCAGAAAGGAGAAGGGGTTTGGAGGCAGAGACCACTGACTAATTCCCCTTGCCATTCACCTTGGCTAAGCAGAGCAGTTTTATGCAGCTGTGCACCACATGTAAGGGTACTGAAGCTTCTAGGCACAGCACCACATGAATCACTTCAATAGGACTGGGTTTGATTTGCAGTCCAGGTGGCCAGGACTCCCAGAGACAAGGAAAGCCATCTTCTCCTGATGAAGGGGAGTCCGTGGAAGAGCATCTCAGAAGGTGCCCATCCCTCATCAGGCTGGGTGCTCTCCTGTGTGACACCAGAAAAGACCAGCCATGTCACACAGGATGAAAAGAAAGCAGGTACAGCAGCATTCAACCACTTCACTGAAGAAAGAAGCTGAGTATAAGATTGCAATTTGGCATCTCACCCTCAATAAGGTCACTGTAGAGCAGATCCTTGGGGAAAGGAGCTTGAGGAATGAAAAAAATATTCCTAATGGAACAAGGGGTAGGATGGGTGTCTGGGTGACACTGTAGGTCAAAGCCAACCTCTTACCGAGTCCATAGGATGCTCAGTGAGGCAATGACAGCAAGCTCAGGTGGTCCCACTTGGGACAGTGCCACATGTACAAATGACCATGTAGTGGCACAGGAGGATGAGGAAAGAAGGGGTACACTTGGGGAGGAAAGGCTACAAAAAAAGATGAGGCTGCAGTCATGCCTTCCTCTTTTAGGAGAGAATGGTGAGGAGATGACAACACATGTAACCCTCATGACACAAGCACAGAGAAAAATGCTAAGGACAGCTTTCCCAGAAGAGCAGGGTAGAAGAACAGAGCAGAAAGGAGAATTTGAAATTGTCCTTCTCCTCTTCAGAGAAAAGCACAAACAGTTCGGGAAAAAAAATTACACAATTTAGTAGTAAGGATGGACAGAAAAAAGGCTGAGCAGATCCTCAGCAGTGATGTTCTTCCCTTCACTGCAAAGGGAAGGATGGCAGGTTGCTGCTGTCTTCCCAGAGCCCCGAAGAGCAGAGGGAGGATGACTACAAAACCTCTCCCCAGCTGAAGTCTGCAGCTCACGCAGGAGGACTGGGCACACATAAGCAGTGAGCAGCCAGTGGCACAGCCTTTGCAAAGAAACCCAGGTTATTGGACACCAGTTGCTACTTTGTGAAAGAGAAAGACAACTCAGCTTTTTTCCAGCCTTGCAAGAAGCCATTATCCACGTGCATACCCAGGCACAGCGAAGTTTCTGCTCAGTCATAAAGCACTCAAGGAAGTTGGGTTGCCCTGATACACAGCAAGAAAGCCAGAGCCAGAGAGACCACCTGTTCTGATGAGCAAGCAGGGGCACAGACACAAAAACAGCGTGCAAAGCAAGTTTGGTAACACCAAGAGGAGAGCCAATGCTTTGTTGGGATCAACTGCTCTCCCCTCCCCCAGCAGGAAAACACCGCTGCTATGAATTAGTCAAGGTTGCCACAAACCACTTCACTGCCAGCTCTGCACTGAAGAAATCTCACGTGGCAGCCAAACCATCTGATTTCCTAAGCCAGCACAGCCAGAGTGCTGGGCTTTTGCTTTCCTCTCTCCCCCACCCCCATCCCAAAACACAATAATGCTCCGAAACTGTCTTTCAAGATGGGAAACACCCCTGGTGTCTGCAGGATGTGAGAGGCGAAAGGGATGTGGGTTAGCTGGAGGAGGAACAGCAATGTGCCTCTGACTGCTGTGCACTTCAAGTCATACCATGCCATGGCCTAAAGCTCACAGCAGACAGCGGCAAACCACAGAAAAATATAAGCATTCGGGTTGGAAAAGACCTTGAAGATCAGCAGGTCCAACCATTAACCTTACACTGCCAAGTCCAGCACTAAACCATGTCCCTAAATGCCACATCTACACATCTTTTAAATACTTCCAGGGTTGGTGATTCAACCACTTCCCTTGGCAGCCTGTTCCAATGCTTGGCAACCCTTTCAGTGAAGAAATTTTTTCTGATGTCCAGTGTAAGATCATGAATACCAATGTGGCTGTGAAGCATCCTACTCAGTACCCAGTTTAGCTGTCCTACCTCCAGGGAATGCAGCTTTTTTCATAGGACATAGCTCTAAGGGATGAAACCAAAGGTGCAAGTACAAAATTTCTAAGTCTAGTTCTAAATTAATCGTGCTGTTTTTTTAAAAATTATCTTGGCCATTTTTGAATGTTCAGAACAGGCAAAACTTTAAAGTTAGATCCTGACTCTGCACAAGAGGCTGCAACATCTATACACCATTGCTTTAGGGATCTTAGTCATGCTGCCTGATGCTCATGGTTAGAGATGTTTCCAGGTTCTTGTCATTAGGAGAAACCCTGAAAACAACCCCGAACTATCAAATTGTGTGTATGAGCTCCTCTAGCATACCTTTGTGTGTCCCAGACTACAGTTTTAATTCAACCTCAGCTTCCCACTCCTCAAATCATCTCCTTTAGCACACGAAACACGCACAGCTAATAACATCAGAAGGGGCAGCAGAGCAAGAAGCAGCACAGCCAGGTGTACCAGGACAAGTTCCCATTTCACTTGAGCTCCTGACCTACTAGAAGGCAGGAAAAGGTGATATAACCTGATTGGAATAAATTTTTTTCATCTTTTCTTTCTCCTTGGGCATGGGAATGCCCTGAGAGCCGTGCAAAATCTTCTGGAGCAGCATCTTCACGTATGAGGTGGGTTAACTTCAAGGCCACCATCTTATAAACAACGTAATCCAAATCTCCAAAGTCAAATCCCCCCACTAAAAGATACCCTTGTAAAGACATTTGAATATATCTGTATATTCATTACATTGTTCTCTCTCTGTCCTTGTATCTGGGTTTGGGAAGAAAAAAAGGCCAGTTCAGTAAAAAGCACCCTCCTCCCTGTCCCATTAACCTGCTTTTATTTCCCCTGGCTACCAGCACACAAAGAACCAGCAAACCAGTAGCGAGTCACTCCCCGAGTGACTGCAAGCAGGGTCGAGAAGGGGGTGGTGTTTCTTCCTGCTGAAACCCAGCAGCCCCACCGTGCTGAACATTTGTGCTTCTTGACAGCAGGCCAGCAAGCAGATAAATGCAGCACTGCCACAGGCCAGCCTGACTAGCTCAGCATCCTTGCTAGCATGCCACAGAGCCGAGAGCTCATCCCACCATCCCACCATCCCTCCGCCTTGGCTCATCGCTCATTCGGGGTTACGTTATTCCCATGAACTGCTCCTTGTGTTCCTGCGTGGAAAGCCAACAAGGGAACATGCTAGCCTTCCGAAAAACCATACTCTGTGAGGAGGAGGGGATTAGGAGGGAACAATGTCAGAGTGTCTTCAGTGAGCTGGAAGCAATCCCAGCTTCTTGCTGCACAATGACATGCAGGAAGGAGTTCTGAAAGGTTCCCAGTCACAGAGAACTCCTGTGTGCCAGGCTCGAGGACGTCTGGACATAAGAATGGCCTTTACAGCATAAGGATGCAAGAGGACTACAGAACCCCACAGGCACACTGGCCCTGGCCAAGCCAGGAATGGTGGCTCGAACTTAGCTTTTTCTTTCTTGGCATTGGGTGCTAACTGAGTAATCCAGATCCTTAACCTTATTTAGGTCAGGGGCTTCAGCACAAAACAGTCTTAGAAACACCAGACTCCTGTGGGAATGAGAAAGTTTGCTTGTCCAGACCCAGAGATCTCCTAATATGGGAGCTGAAATGCAATTGTATGTTAGAAAGGCATGACAGAAGGAGATCGTGCTTGATGGGATGCACATAGTGGCACTAAATTATGTCTCGTGCAGCTTTCAATATGATTTGCATGTTTTGTAACAAGCTTAGAGGCAGATAAAGCAATATTTGAAAAACTAGATGCAGGGCATGAAACAGGATCGTGTGGATGCTCAAGATATTCCCCATCGGTTCACCCTGATGCCCTGCCAGCCACTGTGATGCCATGCCTTCCTCCAGTCTGTCACAGATCTTCTCAAGTTTGAATAGGTAATAACCCCCAAAAAACTGGTGGAGAAAGGGTGAAGGTGGCACTGCAGACACCCTTAAGGAGCAGGAGCATGAATAATGAGTGCTGAGCCCCACTGACAATTTATTGGGTTCAATAAAGCAGCGTAAAGAGGGCATCAATGATTCTTCTCACTGGTGCTTACACACCTGCAGGCCTACAGAGCCCATGGAGGAGAAATTATAAACCTTTCACAACACTGATCCCATTCCTGTTTCTTGATTATTCTGAGAAGTAAATAATCTTTGTTCCATGGAAAGCATTTCAGATTATTTGAAGAGGTGTCCCTCACACAGACTTTGTTAGTGTGATTGCCTCGTAAAGTTGTGCAATAAAAACTATAAAAACAAACAAATTATTTAATACCTATAGACAATAACAGAGTATTAAAATATCCCAAGTTGCCATTCATTGCACCACAAGGCAAAATGCCAATAAGGAAAACAGGATGTAAAAATAGGGTGACAGGGAAGCATGCAGAAGTGTTTGACTGGATGAAGCACTCAGGAGGATGGAAACAAGGAATAATCAAACTGTTTAAAATTTAACCACCAGCTCAGTGGGAAAAAACTTCTAGATTTGACAGTGCTTCCAAGAGCATTACAGTTTTGAGGAGTAGACCTGGTAGGCAAAACTTGAGCCAAGCACAGGGAATAATAAAAATGGAAGCAACAATATCTGTGCTTTTTTTGGATGGTGTATTCATGCTGCTGTATGACCCCTGCTACCCAATAACATGACATTGATCTGCAGCAGATAAATACACACGCAAATCTCTGCTCCAGAAGAACCAAAGTTTGTAGACCACCATACTCACATTCTTAGTGAAAAACACACTTAGGTACGAGTTAAGAGAATACATACACTTAATGCTGATGATTTAGTGGCTGTAGACTCCAAAACAATCCCCCAAATATACCAATAAGTACTTTAAAAACTGGGGCACAGGGAGCCTTGCATTGGCAACTCAGGCTTTCTCCTACAAATACCAGGGATTAGCCAAATGAAGTTGGCACTGATGATAAACGACACCACCATGACAAAGCTGATATTCCTCCAGTACTTTCTATTTTTAAGAGATACTCTGAACAGTCTGCTGTGTTGAAGAACTGCTAGACAAAAAGATTCTTCTGATATAAATTCACCAGTCTCTCCTCAGAGAGCTGACATCTCCAGACACTATCTTCAGGAAGATAAGATCCATATGGAAGAGGAACCATAAACTGCCGGTGTACCATGCACCCACACAGCAAAATCAGATAGCAAAAAAATGCTGCCAAGTGCCTAATGTACATACAAACCCCTCTCAAACAACAGCTCTAGGAAGTTAAAAATAATTCCATGTCATTTACCTCAGGAAGTTGACAAGTTATTCTTCCGCAGAGCTTTTAGGACCTCCAAGAACAGAAAACAACATAAATACAACATAAATACTTTTCTCCTTTAAAGCAATGGTACAGGAGTCTCCTCCATTTGCAAGAATTCCTAACACCCACTGAATTAAAAAGCAAGGCTGCAGTTTTCAAGCAGGTTTTGCCTGAAACTTGAGATAACTTAAAAGGTACTGATTTTTCAAACCATCTGAAAAGAGGCTTCAACAGAGGAGAAAGAAATGCTGCAGCACATCTTGGAGCAAGAAGATGGTGCTAGAATGATTTGGGGGAAGTATCACAGATGATCCAAGGAAACTGAAGTCCTCAGCCTCGTAGGTGAGAGACTGTATCGTTCAACACTCCTGGTGTGAAAGCAAAAGCTTGATCCAGAAGCACTTGAAATAACTGGAAGTGCTCAAGTGCAAGACAATTTAAAAGCTGAGTGAAGCCAGAGAAAAGGCTTTAGGTTCAGTAGGAAGGAAAGTGGACAGGGAAGGGGGTCACGTTCAGGTTGTAAGAGCAAGCTTCAAAGATAAGGTCAAAGACAGAAGCACATTTATGAGGCAATTTCCTTTCAACCTATGGACAACCACTATCCAAGATATCTGCCCAATGTCCTACTTTCAGTTCCTTTTTGCCAAATTTGAGTGCACAGCTGGGCAATATAGATGGTCACCATCCTTGCACACAAGGATCAAAAAAGCTACTGTACTCTACACACACACACACAAAAAAAAAGTTAAAAATGGATGGAGAAGCAAGTCAAACCATAGCCAAGTCCAAGTACTTTCAGTTTAAGAAAGAAATGCGAAACACCACATGCTTGGAGGTGGATTTTGCACAGCTTCCATCCACTAGCAATGCTTTCAGAATTTTTACTGACAACAGCTCTGAGTACGAATTGTCCAAATACCTCCTAAATCCACTGGCTGAGGACTGAGTACTGTTTAACTCCTGAAACTTTATCTCGTCTTTTAAGCCCTGGCTTCCTTTTCTGCAGTGTTGCTTTGCACCAGGGAACTCAGAAGCAATTAAAACAAGACATGGTGTGGGTTTTTTGGTAACCAAAGGGTAATCTTTACCCAGAGATGCCTCTGGGATGTGCTGGAAATACATCTGTGCTCTCTGCCAGCAGCACCAACCCCTTCGTCCTCACCCAGGCCACTTGTTGTTCCCATGTTTTTGGGAGAGCGGCCAGCACGGAGGACGGTGGGCAGCGCTTGTAGCACAGTCTCCACTGATTGTGAAACAGGGCTGTAAACACAGCTAGAGATAAGGGAAAGAACTCTACAAAGGACCAGCAGGGTGATATAGACAGATAGCCAAAAATTGCACTGCCGTTGCTGCCAAAACCATAGGAAAACTTGGGCTGGTCAGAATAGAGGTTGTGAAGGGTAGTCAGGTACCACTGAGGCATTTTTGCAACAATAACATTTATTTTAGCACTTGATTCAGCAACAGCTCTGGTGTTTCATATATGGGGGCAGAATCTCTTACAGACACAGGGTACTTCCCCTCCCATGTACTGTGGGGCTGGTATGTGCCTCACCACCATGAGCCCCACACAGCAAGAGGGGAACAACTCAAAGATTTCCCTAAGGTGGTTCTCAAGGGAAACGACCCCATCATTGACTCCAGAGGAAGCCACATCTGCCTATGTTAGCTTAAGATGGTATTACCTCTGGAAAATTCCTGCCCTGTTAGAAAGGCAGACTGTTTTAAAACAAGTAACGTGGGTTGGTGCCAGCTAAGACTATCCTCTCTGACAGAGGCTCACACTTTTCCATATTTTTGTCTGCTTAGAAGGATTAAAAAAAGAAGAGTAAAGTAATCACTTTACAATCTATGGGCAGGAGATTTGACAGAAAACCTGTTGAACTGGCCTTGCATGTATAAAAGCAAAACTTGCCTATTTTACAGTTCATTTTTCAATACCAAATCAGGACTTGCTTTTGTCACAACACCCTGCAGTTCAGTGGCACTGAGACGGAACCACACTTGGTCTTACCTGTTTAAATAGAATAAATAAAGAAACCAAATATAAGGTTTCCAAGTTAACATCAAGTGTGCATCCAAGAGCACACTGCTTTCAGTTTGGCAGAAAGGTGACTAACCTTTACCCCAGCCAAGCCTGGGAGAGGGAGGGAGGGCACTGACCGGCAGTGACCTCGAGTGACCCGAAGCAAGGACTGCGACCGATGGACCCGCACGGAAGCAGAGGGGAACAAGGGTTATAAATATCGAGGAGTCGAAGGATAAGTCTGAAGGCAAAAGCAATGGCCTCGTTACGCTGCAGCCCAGAGAGGTTTATGCTTTTCCCCGGCTCGTGAAGCCAAGGGAAGGGCAGTTGTGCCGGACTGGCAGCGAGCAGTGGGCAGCAGGGAGTCAGGGCAGGAAGATTGCCACGCAGAGCAAAAGCAGAGTTGATCAATTAGCTGTTCAGTCACCCATGACAAACCCGTTCAGCTGTGAATGGCTGGGACAGCTGTTGTAGCTAAATATGCCCAGGAGCTCCAGCACGTTACCTGAAACGCCTATAAAAACAGAGCAAAAAATAGCCACGCAGAAGGAAAAGGGAATTTTCCAGTTCCTCCTCTTTGTCCGTATCCATGAGTGAATGGCATGAACTGCTCCCAGGTATAGCCCTGCCCACTGGGATGGTCACCACAAAGAGCAGAAGAGCAGTACTGTGCCCTTTAACTATATATTTTACCTGTACTCCCACGCTCTGAGACAGACAGGACAGACACACAGCCTGCATAGCCACGAGGCCCCCCTTCCACACAGCACCAGTCAGAGGGACTCCAGTTCACTCTGCACAAGCAGGCTGCATTTATTCCAGTATTTGTGAATGCAAACACAGTGCATTCAGTAACCACAATATTCTCAGCCATCCTTAGCACAGATGACAATCTAATCCCAAATGTATTTTTTTATTGGAACTGTCTTTTAAATTACATTTTTATACACAGTTGAACTTCTGGAACAAGACAACATGTAGGGCACATGCAGGGTAAATGCATTTCTCTTAGTCATTGGCCTCTAACAATTTTACCACAAGCACAGAAAATAACAGCTTGGCACTGATGCCAGGTTCCTGCCTGCACAAACCCCCAGCAGCAGGGATGGAAAGGAGGTCAGCAGCACTCAGCCTCCCCAGCAGTGACCCAGCAGTTTAAAAACATTTGTGCCATTTGAAAATGCCACAGAGCTTGATCAGGACACGGATATGCTGCATATGCTGGGCGTGAGACGAAACAGTTTATGAACACTAAACACCCTTTTTTACCACAGCTACATATTCCCTTCATATTTATCTGCTGTTGATACGATGCCCACCCTGCTCTTGGCACATTGAAGGGCATTTCAGAATCCACTGTGAATCACTCAGGCCCAAGATGAGGGAGAGGACCAATATGAGATAGGATGCCTCCAGTAGGTCTCACTCTCCCTCAGCAAAGCCATTCCATGCACTTTTACTCTCTGGTAAATCATTGGGGATTGCCAGCTATTATTCAAACACAGCACACACCCTTCGTAAAATAATAATGAAAAAAATCTGGAAATTCAGATGCTACTGAGTTCCTTTTTTTAAGCACTGTTATTAATAATGTGCCACAGTTCTTGTCTCCATCACCACACCGTGTAATAGTGTTGAGAAATTACTGTAGCATATTGTAATTATTTCTTTAAGGACACCGTGCCTCCGCCTGTCAGCTTACACTTGCATCACAACGAAGAACAATGCATCTTAAGAATAAGTTACAAGCACACTGTAATCTATGCCCTATCACCTCTTCTTTGCTCATCTGGCCAAGCATTTAAATCATGATTTGGGCAAGACTCCCAGAGAAACACTAATGAGAGACTGAAGAAGCAAGGTCCTCCTAACAACTCAGCTGTAGGAAACATGCTGAAGCCCAACTCCACCAAGAAGGGTGCAGCTAAATCTGTAAAAATCAGATTGCCTCCTAAATGTCCCTGTTTAACTGCTGGAGACCCATGTTCACAGTGAGATAGGCCAGGACTCGGTTGCAGAGACAGTATTTTCCTCTAGTTAACAGGGACTAACCAAATTTCTGCCTGCACCTTGTCAGGAACTGAGAGTACTTAATTCCTATGGTTTTAGTTCCTTTGTCTTTCCTTTCCAGTAAGAACAGCAGCAGCAGCTTTTGTCTTCAGGAATGGTCCTATTGCTCTTTTCAGAGACAAAGCTAGAAAACCACCCTTCCTGCAGCTGTACTGCAAGTTCCCAAATTACAGAAAAGTCACAAAGCATTAAGTATTTCTGCTTACAAGCCAGAGCCCTATGTGTAGCTACCTCATCTGTCTTCTACAGTCATGTGGCACAAGCTTTCCTGAAAAGCAGTATGAGGTTATAGCCTTGTGGCCTCCGCTCATGATTCAGGATCAGGCAGTACAGCATCACTTAATAATGCACCAATTTACTACCATAAATCAGCCAACCAATTTAATCTTTGTCACACGGAATACAGCAAACCTTGCAGGAGCTGCAGGAGTAAGCTGCCAGCTCTAGTCTACCAAAATACCTGTGAACTGCAACATGAATCCAGTGACATGAAATACAGGGGGAGAATGGCCCAGCAGGCCTGGATTGAAACTACATGGTCATTAAGTGCTGCCAGATGTATCAATTACATATGTTGAGAGAAAAAAATACTATATGAACCAATGTTTTCCCCACTAGTCTGTTTAATTTTAATCTAGTTTTATGGCACAAGTAAAAGTGGCACAGCATGGTTATAATTTTTAAAAGGAGAAAAAAAAGTTTATTTTGCATGGATAAGCCAGCCTTCAACTATACCATTCTTCCAGCCACATTTTCAACTTTAAATCAGATAAAAATGACTGGTTAAATGAAACCACTTGAATTTCAAGGAATATGCTGAGGCAGTTGTTCAAAGTTAACACGATGCCCAGATCTCAATTTAAAACAGAAAATGCCTGGGAAGGCTACTCAGGGGTGATTTCAAAGGTCTGTCCTACATCCCCATGCCATGTCTGAGGAAGAAAAGCTGTGGAGGTTGTGCCAAACCCTCAGATTCACAAATCCCAACAAAGACTAAGAAGGATCAAACAGCTAGGTGCATTCACCTCTGAGATCTCCTGCAGAGTACATGGCCACAGATGCCTTCTCTAGGAGTCTGGACACAAAGACCAGACCCTTTCACATCCTTCATGATCTTGCTGTTCATCCACCCACTCTTTTTGATCTCTCCTGCAAACACTCAGGAGTTGCAAAGTATCTTGTGCAAGCCTATGTCCTATAGAGCCATCAATGCCTATAGAGAGGGTCTCTACTGCACCCATATGAGAAGAAATGGGATTTAATTAATGTATTCTTTTATTAATTTGAAACTGGCATCACCTGTTCCCCCAGCAGCAGTCCTGAACAGGGCTGCCACCCCTGTCCAGATGGGTGCAGTACTGCAGAGAAGCCCTAACCCCCAGGGAGATGGTCGTGCTCTTCAGCACTGAGCTCCACAGTCTTCACGTGATTTTACATAGACAGAGAAATGGGCCAAGTCTTGAAAAGGAGTAAATCAGTAGAGTTGAACTACATAACACCAGGTATGACCTGAGACAACCTTGCTGCTTTGCCCTGACAGATGGTATGTAGAAGGCAGTCTGTGTCTCACAGTAGTCCCCAGTAAGTAAAATATTGTCGGTTGCATATAAGTGGAAGCCAAAAAAACAACAAAAAAGCCAACCCAAAAAACAACAGCTCTTCTATCACCCCATTTTTTTTGTACCCTGAGGTATCAGAAAGTGCAAATTAATGGTGGCTTTACATGCATCTTTATTTCAACTGCTCATTCAAATCCTTTTAAGTGCATGAATTGCACATAGATGATATCATCCAGCCATTCTTTTTTTCTCAAGTTTTTTCTGAAGTTGCAGGACGCAGGATTTCCTCTCTATTACATAAGGAGAATAGGGTGTATTTGTTCTTTTGCCGTTTAAGACTTATTAGCACAGTCAGGTTACTCAAGCCAGGCCCTTTTTCCTGATCTCTTCTTGCAGGGGAATTATTCTTGGCAAGGCTCCAGCCCAGTATTAACCCAATGGAGGAAAACCAAACAGCTGTATAAAGAAAGAGACATAAACCAGACCCACCTCGTGGCTTTGCCCAACCACAGAGAGCTGCAGCAGCAGAGTAGAAATAACAAACACAAGCCGGTGCTCAGCCTCCAAAGCATGCAAGCACATCATCACTAGTACTACAACACACTGCTACGGTGTCTGTTTGGTAGTGCTGCAATCCTTTTCTGTCATCCTGACAGGAAACACTGCCACAAGCCAGCAGGCAAGGTACCACACCACACCCCTTCCCAGCAAAGCATCAAGCACAAGGAGTAAGGAACTGCCCCTTGTAATGACCCCACCTTTCAGCCCAGGCTAAGAGACTGAAGAGGAAAGCAACACCCCCACTCTGTGACTTACTGTAGGGGAGCAATGGGAAAATCATTCTCCTGCCCCCAGCACCTAGTGCAGGGACCTGAACAACAGGAATTTTTCCTCATCTCTTAATAGAAAGAAGTTGCTCCAGGGCATGGTTCAGAAATTTGTCTTATTAGGTGATGAGAGGATGTACTTAGGGTGACTTGGGGGAGGTAGGACCAGGAAGAGGAACTTCCAAGTATGGTGACATAGCAAGGGTTACCCAGGGATTGCCTGTCTACCCACTGCTGCCCAGGAGGCAATTTTGGGCTGAGGTTTACCTACTGTTCCCTCAACTGGAATACAAATTTAAAGTGTCAGATTCAGAAATGGAGGTTAACTTCTTCCCTTTGAGAGATCTCTGTGCTTCTATCTAACCAAAGTGAAAACAGCTAACCAGTTACAAAGCTGGGGGAGGAAGAGAGGCTGACATGTGCCTAAGGCTTGCTGTCCACGAAACAAAGCCAAGGAAAAAAAAAATAATCAGTGCTAAATACAAATCTTATATTGCTATTCACATTTGTTACTCTACAGGCATGCAAGAAATAATTTTTTATAGTGAAAAGAATCAATCATTGGAACAACTTCCCACAGATATAGAAGGGCCCCAGTTCTGGAGGGTTTCAAGGTGTGGCTGGATACAGTGCTAGATAATTTCATCCAGGCTCCCTGTCCCACAAAAGGCTGAACCAGATCATATTCTGAGATCACTTTCAGCCTGGGCTCTTCTACGGTTCTGTAGTTTTTGCAACAAGTGTTCAGGCTTTATTACTTACACTTTTTGCATCTAGAATATGTAACTGCACCAAGAAGCTGACCAAAGCAAGCAGCAGAGGGAAAGAACAGTCTGAACAGCTTGACATCTGGAAGGAAACACAGCTGGGCTCAGTGGACCTTGGAAACTCACCATTGTTCTGATACACAGTGCCCCTCCTTTAGAGAGAGTGCAAGTTCTGGCTTTCAAAACTCTATCAATTTTTATTTACTCAAATGCAAAGAAAAAAATAAAATAGTTAAGAGGCCTTCACAAAGTTACTGCTCTGTATTACAAAGCACAAGAAGAATCAGATGGAAAACCTTTGCTGCAAACCCTGCTGGGAAAGGCACACAACTGATCACTGCCTTTGGCTACTAGCCAGCTTTCAAGCAAGCAGTCCAACTCCAGGATGCCCCTTTAGGATGCCTGTGTATCAGTCAGTGTTGCACACGTCTGCATCACGCTCCTTGATGTGGTCACCCAGCTGGTCCCCAACAATTAACAGCCAGAGAAAGCAGTCACACGGTGTTGTGGGAGTCACAAGCTTGGTTTGCAGCAAGGAGGGACAGGCCCGAGGCAGGTATGGATGAGGAATGGCAAGAGGGCCCTTCCCTGTGGAACTGCAGTACAAGACAACCCTGGGGTACCTCCAGAGGAAACATCCCCAGTGGGGCTACTTGTCCTCCCCACAAAAACACTTGTTGCCTTTGACCTGAACTTGCTTGTCCTTTTGATCATGCTACCCTTACCCTATTTTTTTCATTTTTGGTAAGAAGCAGTTGGTTTCTTCATCCTGCACAAGAGCAGGGAGGACATGGCAGTCAGCTGGAGGGGATGACCTGCATTCCCTGAGACAGGCCAACTCTGACCCCCTGTCAATAAATCACACATTTGCTGAACAACACCTACAAGAAACACTGCAGGTTTGGGCAAATTCACCTCATATTTGATACTTCAATCCAATTATGTGTCATACTCACCTCCTCGTTCATCATGTTAAGCTCATCTAAAATTACCCTGTAGTCCTCTGAATGAAAACACCTCGCTCCTCCACTTCAAACACTGTGATAAACATAGATGCTTGTAATATGAGAAAAGAGGGTGAGGACCTTGCTGTATTTCATTATTTTAGTACTGCAGCAATGAATTTCAAAATAGCTTAGCAGTAGCAGTCATGCTTACTGATTTAGTATACATTCCTTTCACTCCCCTTCAGAAATGTAGCCCTTCTGGGAACAAGCGTGAAGATTTTGGGTTTTTTTTCTCTCCTCCTTTCAGCATATTACAATATGACATTTTCTTGCTTTTTGCTTGTTTTCAATGAAGGTTTGGTCCTCTTTCCTTCCTGCACAACTGTTCCCTTAGTGAAAAGGATATAAAGAACTGGAAGAGAGAGGAAGACCTTCATCTTTTAGCCCCACCTGGAAATAAGCAGTACTTTTCCCTGTTATTAACACCTGAAAGAACAAGCTCAAGAGGTTTTAAAGCTACTTGTTTTGAATTGGTCAGGAAAAAAACAAACCAAACAAAAAACAAACAAAGAAAAAAAAAAAGCAAGCTCCAAAGCAGCCTTTAACTTGTATACAAGTCCCAATATGTCAAATTCAGACTCTTTACTGGTGTTTACACACAGTTTTACTAATCTTCTTGATTTGCTGTGCTTTCTAGACTTAAAAAGCTGAGTGAGGCAGGTACTCTCAATAGAAGCACTGCATCAAGACAGTACTGCAGTCCCTGAGAGCACTCCAGGCTATCTGACATCACCCTGGACTACAAGAGACCAGCAAGAAGGAGCATTCTTACTTATGTACCTGAGGGCAGCTGTGCACAAAGTCCACCAGCAAGCAGGTGCCCATTGGCATAACTCTGTGAGAGCATCTACCTCCTGTCAGACCCAACAGCCTTCAGATCCTGTGGGAAACAGCTTGGGTCACAGCTGGAGCCTTCAGCTGAGCACACAGTGCACCCTGAACACAGACCCCCCGGATTTGGGGAGGCTGAAGTACATACACCGTGCAGTGGTGTATTCTTGCTTGCAGAAGCAAGAGGTGAATTTCTCCAGCTGACCACTGAAGTTGGTTTACCTGGGCAAAGATTAGTTTGCAAGGCATTTTATCTGTACCCAGGGCACACAGCCAGAGCCAGAAGGGACACCACAGAGCTCACATGCAAAAACAAGGCAGTTTCTGGCCTCAGCTGAGGCCGTTTTACAGCTGCAAAGCCCCACTGACCTCAGCAATGCTCGCACAAGCAAGAGGAAATTCCTCCCCGAGATGCCGAGTATGGCTTTTCCCAACATTTACTTTTTTTCTGCATCATGTTGATTTTTTCTGATTCCACATTTATTTTACCAGGAAAGTTTTGCAGGCTTGTGCATGTACATTATTCTCATTTCTTTCCAGCTTCTCACATTATCGCAAATAGGATCAAGTACAGCAAACAATTGCATCGTACTCTCTCTGTGTGATTGATTACACAGATACGTGCAATAAAACAGAACAAAAACAAGTACTTACATCAGGCTCCTTTGAAACTTCAAAGTATCAAACCTTTCACAGCACCCAGCACAACTGAGTGCTTGTTTGCTAAGCTGGATGAAACAAAGTAATAAGTAGTTTAAGTGCAAAAATAAAATCAACTGCTGGGGCTAGACTGTGCATACACAGTGGCCGGCTTGGACTAAGCAAGTTTTTTATAAGTCACTTTCTCTGCCTGTCTTTTCTAATAGATGGACTGTTTTCCTTGGATTTTTTCCTCCCAAAATGCTGAAGATGCAGAAGTGACAGTCAACATTTCACTAACCTTAAAAATTCCTAATATACATGGGTGTGTATATATATATATATAATTAAATGAAAATAAATCACCAATGTCACTTTTCTTCCAAACTGGATTATTTAAATAATCCTGAGGCTTGTGATAATCTGAGGGTTTTTTCCCCAGCATGTCTGTCTGCCTCTGCCTCCTACCCTGATGCCCAGTCCCACCAGACTTCATCCTAAAGACCACTCCAGCCACCCAGCTGTGCACAAAAAAACCCAAGCATGGAGACGCAGGGATGCAGAATACTCAAAGATGTTAGACCGAAGCAATCAGCATAACATCTCAATACCCCCGCTGGTCTATCATCAAAATGGATTTTGGGTATCAAACAGTGGCTGTGAGATGACAGATGTTTCCTATGCATCAGGCTCCCCGGCAGTGCACAGCAGAGGTATCCCCGACCACAGACACCACACCGCAGCACAGGATGACATATCACTGTCACCATCCTTCTCGCATGCCTGACCTCTGCAACCACACCGGCAAGAGCCATTATTCAGCATATTACTGGAAAAGGGTAGAGCTCGTGGCACACCAGAGTTAACGGTTCATTAGCAGCTCCTCTCCTCACAACACCCCTTTTGCAGAAGTCCAAGCGTCTCCTGCCCCAGCTGGAAGTTTGAATGGCAGCCAGAGAAAAAAGTTACTTTACCAATGGTGTAAACTAAATGCCAGATCAGCTGGGACAGATTTGACACACGGAAAGGAAAGGGCGGGAGTTATTTAAAAATCCTTACTGCATTCTTGCGTTTCTGTATCAAGCAGAAAGTTCAGCAAGACAGACATCCCCAGACTCTTGCCGAATTACAAAAGACAAAATCCAAACTCTCAGCTTTTCATTAACACCATCCCAGCTGACCACACCACCAACAGACCTTGCTCGGTGCAATCAGGGACCCACCTGGCACAAGGACAGCAGAGCCTGCCCCATGTCACATCCCAAGGATGAGCAGTCCCTTCAGCTCAGCAGATGCCCCATGACCCCTCATTAACAAGCTGTGTCACCCTTGCAGGATGAGCTGTGGCATTCCACGCCTGTTACACAGCCCTTGCCCTGCTACTGCCCCCCCAGCTTCTGGCAGTAAAGACAAATTCTCCATGACTTGTTCAAAAGGCTCTGGATGGAGAAACAATCCTTGACCAACCATTAACAGGCCTAACCAACAGTAACAGCTGTCTTCTTCCCTGCACAGATGTGTGTACACACACATCTCCTCAGGAGGTCTGTTACCTATCACGGCACTGTAATAGCAGCTTTATCAAGGGACTGTCACTACAGTACAAGCATTGATTCAACCACGGGGCCGTGCAAGAAGTGGGAATCATTTAGTCATTCTGGGAAGGAGTCCTACTAGGTTCACAACAGGACTCTACAGTGCCCAAACCTCAAAGGCATTAATGTACAACCCTGTATGAGCTGGGCCTGCAGGTCAGGTGCTGCCTCTTACCTGTTCTCCAGCAGTGTCATGCACACAACCTCCCGCACACCTGGGTTGTTGGCTTTCTCAATGGAGCAGCTCTGCAGGTTCCAGGTAGCCACCCTCAGAACTGGTCTGCCATCTCTCACACCCCCGAACATCTCCACAGAGGGGCGAGTGGATATGATCTGGGTTGGACCTCCAGGAGGAAAGTCCAAGTCCTCACTCTGGAGGCTTAGAGAAGTGGGGCTGGGGTGAGGCTTGGCCATGAAGTTGAGGCCACCACTGGTGTTTGTCGAAGGGGGCCTGGAGCGCTCTGCAAAAATCTGGTGCCTGATTTTGTCCAGAAAGGAGGAATTGATGCAGTCCATCCTCACCAGGTCTTCGATACTTTTGAAGGGCCCATGCTCTTTACGGTAGTCCACGATGCTGTTGGCGATCCTCTCAGTGATGCCACGGATGCTCATGAGCTGTGCCGGGGTGGCAGTGTTGATGTTGATCTTGGTGGCGGAGAGGTGATGCTCAGAGGCCGGGTCCTTGCGCAGCGAGCTGGGCGAGTGCTGCGCCGAGCTGCCCTTGCTGCTCACGCAGATCTCGAACTTCACCTGCTCCAGCTTGGCCGCTCCCACCCCGCTCACCAGCGCCAGGTCCTCCACCTTCTTGAAGCCGCCGATGTACTCGCGGTACTCCACGATGTTCTGGGCCACCACCCGGGTGACTCCGGGGAGGGTCATCAGCTCCTCCTCCGTGGCCGTGTTGATGTTGAGCCTCTCCTGGTTGACGAGGATGTTGCTGAAGTTGCACGCCGCGCTGAACTTGCGGCTGTGGTGACACAGGTCGGCCGGGTCGCGGGGGATGGAGCGGTGGCAGCCCAGGCTGCCCCCCATCTCACCGCCACCACGGGCCGCTGCCGGAGCCGGGGGAGCGGG
>WEIV01008986.1:31665-110170 GCA_013390005.1 Calyptomena viridis | reverse complement strand
GGATGGGCCGGGGCGGGGAGTGGCCGTGGCTGTCCCGGGCTATGGCCGCGGCTGTCCCGGGGCAGTGGCTGTGGCTGTCCCGGGCGGTGGCTGTGACTGTCCGGGGTATGGCCGTGGCTGTCCCGGGGGAGCTCCCGCCCGGCTCGGACCCGGCTTTGGCTCCGTCCCGAGCGCCGGCGCAGGGCGAGGAGGAGGAGGGTTGACCTCTCCCCTCCTGCGTGGGCTCCCAGCTCCTGGGCGCAGGGGGACTGAGAATGTCCCCCGTGCTGTCACCTGGCCGCTGAGGGCAGGCTTTTCCCTTCTCCAGGTGAAGGGACGCCGAGGTCTCAGGTGCTCAGACGCTCCCTGCAGCATTCCTGTCCTACAAATTCCCTGGGCTCGCCTCGGTGCAGCTGTCAGGGAGTAAGTGTGTTTTCAAACCTCATGAAAGCCTCATCACTCATCTCAACGGGCTTTTTTGCGTTCTGGCAGGGCACTACGCTTTCATACATCTGAGTGAAGCCTGCTTTTTTTTTTCTTAACATCTCAAGCAGTTACGAGAGTGCTCAACAAACCAAAACTCTTTACAGAATGATGGTTTTGGACACATTAGTTCTGCATACTAGGTCTGCCAGGGTGCCTGGTCTGCTGCATGCCTGGCCTTTCCCTGAAACGGAGTAACCTCGTTCTGCACCTAAATCGTGACTTTGTACCAGCCCTGTGCCTGAGCTTGGTCGTGCCCTGGGAGCTGCAGCACCCACCACAGTCCGTGTTGGTGAAGCCACTGAAGTGTTTACCCAGTTTCTACTGCATCCAGTCCCACGCTGCGCTGTCTGCAATGCTATCTGTAGCCAAATTAGCTCGTTTGAAACTAGCTTGGCTGTGCCCACACAGGAGTGACTGCAATGTCAATGGATCTGAAATATACTCAGTGGGTGTAAATGGAAGAAAGGGGGAGGAAAACCAAAAGAAAGAGCAACTTATGCTTGCAGAGGCCAGCTACACTCTCTTGCTGCTGCCTGGTGCTGACAGTGTATAATATGTATTTCCTTATACCTGGACAGAAGATGGTACATGTTTATTTTCAACATCAAGACTCTGGGTTGGCCCTCTAATGAAGATGAAATAGTTTGTAATAGCAGCTTATATATGTATTTTTCATGGCAAGCTAATGGAAATGATTTGGGTCCACCTAAAATAAAAACCTGAAATTGTTTATCCTCTTGGTGAAGGAGAATGTGATGTGCATAAGGGAGTGCAGTCTGCACCAGGTTTCAGACTGCACAGGGCACTGGTGCTTTAACACTAGCACTAAATACTCTGCTGCAGATCACACATTTTGCTTCTGTTCGCCTGAGCAATACAGTTAGAAAATTATCATTACGGGAATGGGTATTGGCTGCATTAGGGTATTGGCTCTCTGCTGACTGCTGGAGTGGAGAAAGTGCTCGCTTAGGTGATTAAATGCTTCCATGTCTACTGGAAAGTGCTCTGTGCACTGCGATAACAGCGGCCAATGCAGCAGAAGTCATGCTGGGCCTATTCCCGCTGGGATGATACCAGCACAGAGCTGGAAACAATTAACCAGTGAAATGAGCATTCTTTTTGAGGCAGTATTATTACAATAATAGCTCCACAAGCTGTTATCTCAATGGAGAACACACTCTTTTGCTTTCTACAGCAGGTTGTTTTGAATTGATCCAGGTTCATTAAGTAAGTTTTGAGGCTGAAAAGCACCAAAATCCAGGTGAGGCATCAACTACATTGCAGGTAGCATGAAGTTTTCCATGTTTCAGAGAGAAGGCAGGAATATCTTCAGAAAGAAAATAACAGATGTCCCTCTTGTCCAGCACTTTCTGTTGTCAGCAATTACTCAACATTTCTTGAATTTGCAGCTCCAAAATAACTTGTGAGACTAGATGCAGCTGGAGAAGTGAAGCTCGAGGGATGAAATGAGTGTCCCATCACCTAATCCTGAGTGCAACTGCATGCTAATGCGAACTGCAGGGAGGAGAACAAGAGGGTTACTATTAGCCCCTTACTTTATTTTCTTTGTTGACAATTACAGGAAACTTATTGAGCTCTGAGTCAACCTTTGAAACATCTTGGTATTTTGGGGAAGTGCCAAAAGATGTGCAAAGGTACAGGTTTGGTTTATATTTTAAAAGGTTCAAAAGAAAAAAAAAAGATTAATCAACTGGCCTGACATTGATGCTAGGCAATCCATTAGCATGAGAAAGCTAAAAATGGGGATCAGTCAGTAAATGATTGAAAAAACAATGGTGAAATTATTGACAGCCAGTGTAGGCAACAGAAAATAAATCTTGTGAAACGCAGGTCAATACTAGATTTTATCTTTGATTCAATCCTGAGCTCAGTGTATTTAAATTTATTCAAGGAGAGATTGATCATGATCCACTGGTGCTCACTGGCTGGGAGGTAGCTTCCCTGATCTGCTTGGCACTTCTTGTGGCAAGTGGCCACATATCCAGGATTCCTGGATCTCCATCAGCCACAACAGGTTAGAGGGCTCTGAGACGCTGTGGGTGGCTTATTCCTCAGGATCTGCAGCTTGGCTGCCGGCCAGGGCTGGCTTAAAAACCTCTCCACGACAGCAAAATTGAGTTTTGCCACTCTGAGGGTACAAATCTGGGGAGGACCTCACAGGGCTGGGCAGGGGCCAGTGGTGAGAAGGGGGGACACACTCACAAAAGGCCCTTGGGAGCAGCTGTCAGACACCACACAGTGTGTTCGTGCTTCCCTGGGTGGTGGTACAAAGTGAGCAGCTAGGAAACATTTTTATCACTGCCCAGTGGCCAGTCCTTGGTCTTGGACTTGCTTTGCCACTGCCTACAGCCCTCCTACCTAGACTGAACAGCTCACACCCTGTTCCCCCAAATAGCTAGTGAAACAGGTTTCTGGACAGCTGAGTGGCCACAGCACAAGCAGCCAGGCACACGAGAAATGTGAGGGTAGTGTCACCTGCTTGCCAGCTCTGAAGGTCTCAAACTCCCCTACCCTGCAGGAATTCTTCCAGGAGGAACAAAACTAAACTTCTTCCATCAGATGGAGGTTCTGCAGCACTTAAAGCCTTTAAATACAATGTTTAAGAATGATATGGAATTGCTTTAACCTGTAATGGTGGAGCGGGAGCAGGTCCTGGTGAGCAATGTCTTTTGGCTTAATTCATTCAAAGAATCAGCCTGCAGGCCAAGAGAGTTTATAAAGGCATAACTTCTGAACATTTTAAGATGGTCTTAAAAAAAATCTATTAATCTATTTTTACATTTTTCAACATCCACACCTACTTCAAAGAGGCGCTAAACAAATAAACTCCATTTTATGATACAGGCTCGGAAGAGCCAGGAGATATTGCTCAGCAGAAAAACAGAGTTTGCCTTCAGACTTCAGGTGGCAATTGCAGTTCCTACCAGCTCAAGATGTGATAGCAGCACCTTTCCCAGCACTCGCTTACAAAGCCTTTGGGAGCAGGGGGCTTGGCAGTCATGCTTCTAGGGGCTGTATTTTCAGACCTGCTGCACTGGGTTCTTAACGGGCAAGGACTCGAAAAGGCAGATGATTAACTGCAGTGCCTGTGCTTTTATTTAAAGGAGCTATTAAAATAATTGTTTTCCTTCTGCAAGGACATCTTCAGTAACACTTGTAACAGATGCCCAAGGCAGAAGACAGGCAGTGTTTTTATGAAGACAAGTAATAACAAGTAGGAGTTAGCAATTTCATGAGCATTGGGACTTATGAAGTCTGATTTCTGGTGGCTCTTTCCTATGCTGATTTTCTGATCTATATTAATAAAACAGAATATCCATTAGTCTTTCAATGGGGTCTCTAATCTGGAAAACTCTATTCTTCATAGCCATCAATATTTGTGACTCTTTTAAAAACTTTCTATTTTTGATACATTTGACCTTTGTCCAATATGCTTGGAATCAGCCCACACTCAAATAGAATCCTTGGGGAGAGGATGAGGAGCAGAGGAGCAGAGCACACAATCACACGAGTTTTTCCCTAGGAATCCAATATATATGGTGTGAGCTCTTTTTCCTGTATGGCATTTTATATGGCTGCCAAACTTGTTGCAAAAGAAAGTGATGTCACCAGTGCTGTGTTGCCAGGTTACGAGTGTCACATCCTACAGAGAAATACAGTCAGAAGGGTGAGCAGAAGTGACTCATCCTCATACCTTGATTAGGGCTTCACTTTGGTTGGTATTGAGTCTGAAACCCAGACCTCTTCCTCCCACAGGGGATCTCAAGCACTGGCTCACCAGTGCACAGTAGGACAGCTCATCCTAGAAGGAAATGAGAGAATCCTGCAATCTGCTAGAGAAGACACTCTCCAGCAGATCTTGGGATGCATTTTCCAGTTTCCAGAGACAGCAGGGGGAATTTGATTCTTATCTCATACATCTGAGGTGACACTTAATTACTCAGATACCCCTGGGGTCACAAGGCTGGAAAGAAATTAAAAAATCTCTTCCTTGACCCTGTCACTTGCCTGCTCCAGGCCTCCAGTGATGTAATCTCCTGAACTTCTCAGATGAGAAACAAGGGATATGATGTGTCCCAGCTGTTATTTTCTTTGAGGCCTATTCTGGCATCATCATCATGGCTAAGCTTCGTGAACTAAGATGTGGGAAGGGCTCTACCCACACTTGCTACAAAGGTGCTGGTGGTTAAAAAGGCTGATGTGGGATAGACAGGTCCGGGTACAAAAGGCACAGCTAAGAGTCTCCTTAGGTCGTNCAATGGCTAAGTACTAATCTTAGTACTTTTCTTCAGGTGTTTGTGGCACCAGACTCTTTTATGAAGCTTTCTGAAAGCTTTGTATGCCTTTGCTAACCTGTTATCTATCTCTTTGTCAATCTTACCATCAAACCTCTAGTAAAAATGCCCACAAATCAGTACTGTGTGAATCTGGCATGGCAGAGAGTCAGAACTGAGGAATTGTGAGCTAGCTGTCTAAGCTCTCACCCTGGGCAAGCCTTCTGTGGTTCCACCCAAATGCAAATATCAAGGGGATTTTTGCAAAAAATTTATGAGCAATGAAATTTTAGGCACCTTGAGAGCCAAGCAGGAGAGGAAAGGGTTGTTCCCTTTGTTCCAACATGCTGGAAAGGGTTGTTCAGTATAGCTTTGAGCACTTCCATTTCAACAGTTGGACCACCATCCTCTCAAACATTGCCTTTCAAATATACACCTTGTACCCTTCAAAGGTCTTTAGGTGATGCCTCTTGGTGGCAAATAGGGATTTAAAATGCAAGCAAGTCAACTCGCTAATTTATAGTGGAACGTGGACTTCACAGAGAGTGTGCTTCATTAGTCCTTTCTAAACATTTGCATTTCAAAAGCAGTATAACTTGTTGGTGTGTAGTATCAGAAATAATGATAAATATTGAGACCTATCTCCTGACCATTGTGTTGTTTTACTGAATAAATTATTATTTTGCATTATTTGTCATTTTATCTTTTACTTGTAGTTCCTAGGTTACCATAATCAATTTTCTTGTTAACAAATTTTAGAGAAATGTCAAAAAAATCCATTTCATGTTTACATTTTACTTTTCAAAGTGTTTCATGACCATTAGTTATCTCATCCATAAAACTTTTTAATTCAGTGATTCTGCAGCTACTGTAGTGGCCAATGCAATTCTGCAGACATCTATTACTTATAACTTCTTCCTTTTGGAGGGTTAGCTTTTCTTGGGGTTTTGGTTTGGTTTGAGTATTTTTGTGATAAAATTTAAGTGGTTAGTCTCTACTTCTCCTTCACATGAACAGTTGTGCTTCAGACTCTGAAGATATTCAGAGAGGCAAAACCGGGACTCAGTTCTCCTAATTTTCTCAGATGAAAGGAGAGGTCAGTCAGGTCTTTCTGTGGTTTACTGGTGCCAGGTTTGTTTTCCATCTTTGTCCCTTCGTGCATAAACTTCTGTTTGCTAAGAAGAAAATAAACCACAAAGTAGAGTCAAACTTTCCCTTACCCCTAGATTCTCAGAGATCTGCAGAGGACAAAGCCTCAGTAGAAAGCCAGAGCTCTGTTGAGCATCAGGGCACTGGTTTATGAAACAGTAAATGTTTTGATCAAGACTTTGTTGAGACGAAACATAACATATTGCATCAATAAACATCTCTGCAATACTCTCCTGAGAAAATTTGCCTCTCACTTTTCAAGTCCTGCACCAATAATTAAAATGGTTTAATGGCCTCAACCACTCCCAGCAGACTTTGAACGTCTCTGAGGAGTTTCCCTGACAAGGAGTAAAAGTTGCCTAGTTATTACAACACCTTCTGTGAAGGTTTGATCCAATTCCCATGAAGACAGAGGAAGGATGCTCAGAATGATTCAAAAGGCTGCTCTGCTGATTTACACAAGCAGACAGACCTGCGCTGTTGGTGGAGTTGACTCGTGTGGTTTTTCATCTGACAGCCAGGTTTGTTGAAATGAAAGCATAAAGGAGGAAGGAAAGCAGTTCAGTAAAGAGATCTTCCTCTTGAACAAGGTCCTGTAGGATGGCTGCTTGGAGGAGACAGGTGAGCTCAGATCAGCAGCGTTTGGGGTAAGGAGAGGAAGAGCATCTGAGCAGTAATGGACCAGTGGAGGACAAGTAAGTCCCTAAGCAGTTGGAGTTGAACTGCACTGAGCTATTTAAAACCAAAAAGGAATGACTATTAATGACCCATTAAACCTTGCTTTGATCTCTGGAAAGAATGGCACATGTAAGATTTTTAAGTTCTTGGAAGATACTGAGGTGTTTGACAAAATAACTCACTTTTTTCTTTGATGAGGTGGCTGGCTTAAGGGATAGGACAGAAGTAGGTGATTAATGACAGAGGTTGTGGAAGAGCATATACTTACAAAGTGTGTGGATGACACCCATCCAGACAACTTGCAAGGACTTGGGTGGCTGGGATCAAAATTCAAAACAGCGTTCGCAGGTCAGAGGGACATTCCAAAACTGACAAGATGAGTTTTGGTAGAAACCTAGGGAGGAGAAATCCACAGCATCCATTCAAACTGAGGAGTACCTGAGCCACAGATGGGGCAGGAAAGGCTCAAAAACATAAATATGAATCATCAGGCTGACCCATTAGGTAGAGACAGAAGTCTCTACAAAATAAAAGTTTCTAGCTCATCTCGTGAATCCAAACACCATGATTAGGACAATAGCTATGCAATGACACAGTTACAGTCAAGAACATGATGCTTAGAGCCACCATGCCAAAGTATTGGTGAATTACTGCCAGATGTTATACAAATTGCAAAAACCAAGCAGTTTTCCCAAAGCAAACCCCACAGCCCTGAAGTGCTTACAGTTTTAAGACTAGATCCTAGTCCTTGTTTGTGCCGAGTAATATGTGCTCTAATAATTAGAAACACAGGAACTATGAAGTGCTGTTGGACAGGAATAAAGCTTGCATAGCCTGAGGTGAGGCATTTGCTGCCTAAATAAGGGCTTAAATTACATAGGATGTTGGAGTGTTCCTTTTTACTGTGTGTGATATTTTGGCTGAGGTCACATCCACAGCTCCAAACCTTGTTCTAGCCAAATAACATGTGCTTTGGAGAGGCTTTTCCAAAGTATGAAGAGCCATGAGGAAAAATATGCCATCATATGCAAGCCTTTGCATTATGTCAGTAGCATGAGCTCCCCACACTCTGCAGGACATTCCTTCCTCTTCACCTGACGTGTTCTTTACCATGACTCACCATGACAACGACATAGCAGATATTGGCTGGCTGTCATTTCTATGCAAACATTGTTCTGAATATTGTGGGATGCCTGTTTTTACTGTGATGGATTCTCAGGCTTTGCCATGGTTCAGGACTGGCTCCAGCACCTCCTGCTTCAAAAGCAATCTCACTACATATCCTGAAATTAAGTTAAATCCTTCTCCCAAGAGTTCCAAAGCAAGCAGTTGATAAATTCTGATGTCATGCCACATATAGCCATGTCACACACACACATTCTTGCCAGCCAGTAAATGAGCCACATTCTTCCTGTGTTAGTCATGGGGCATGTCTTCTTTAATCTGTGCAGCTGCAATTATGGGACACAGGGTGCTCCGCCCATGACTCAGAAGATGTTCTCTTCACCTGACACTGTGAGGTCCTGGCCATCCCTGTCCTGATACCTACCAAGTGATGTCAGGGAATGCTGGTATCCCACCAGCATGACTTTTAACACAGGACAGAAGGAATGGGACATTCAGTGGGGTCAATAAGCTCAGAGGAATGTTTGGATGAATGACTCACCCAAGCTGACTAAGGCCCCATCCCACAGGTGCTGGTTGCTGGCTCTGACTGTTTCTGCATACACACATGCAAAGCATGGTAATCAAATGCCTCTGGAAAGACAAATGCTGCTCTTTCAGTTTATATGCTGTACTGCCATCCCAGACTGAGTGTGAACTCACTCCACACTTACTATAGGGCTGACTGCATGGTGATATTCCATGAGCTGGTGCCTTGGGCTTCAGAGTGTCAGGCACCTCTTTTGCCTATGCCAATTCCCTTGGCCTGCCTGACATCCAGCATGTCTTGGCAAAGTCATCAGGGTGCACATACACAAACCACCTCTTAGACCACTAGATTTGCCAGGTGTGACTTACCCAAACTGAGCAAGCAGTCGCTGTTACGTGCACTGTGCTCCTCATGCTGTACAGCAACTCAAGGCATCACTCATACTGTTTATTTTTTTGCCCCCTCACAGCTTTTTCCACTGCATTTCACTGCTTGCAGTCATTACCCCTACTAGCATAGGACAATAGGGTTTTAGAAAATCAGGTTAAAAGAGAACCCGGAATGGTCTCCTTTTACATTAGAGAACTTCAGTACAGTAATTACCTGTCATATCAATAGGGGTTTGCAGGTTTCTAATGGCTGGTGTCCCAGCTCAGTGAGGTCTTTGGACCTGAGCCTGCAATTTGCCTGCTGTGCATGAGGATCTGCCATCTGCACTGCTCTCATTGGACCCAACTCTCTCTAATGTGATTATGACTAGCTGGAGAGTAGGGGATTGCCCACTGTGAGAAAGGTACCAACACATGGCCTCCACAGGGTGTGTTTGAGACAGGCAGCCATGCACACTAACAGTTGGCAGGGCCAATAAATTGTATTCACATCAATCGATCTTGATACCATCTGGTTCTGAAAGGGCAAATTCTACCAAAGACAAACACTCGAGAGTTCTCGCTGTCTTCGTGGTAGATTGAAAAGAAATAGGGAAGAAGTTTTGCTCTGTCTGTATTCTTTTGTCCTCAATGTTTTTAGATAAGGTGACACAAACTTGTAGATTCCCTTTGGATTTAAGCTAGTAATTGTTTAAGGCATAATGATAACTCTGTATCACAAGAACAAATCGTGAAGGAAACATCATTAGAGAAGAAATACTTCAAGTCAGGGGAGGCACTGTATTTTGTCCTTCATTAAGCTCTGAATTTCCTTTGGGTTTGCTGAGCAGAGGCTGTGGCAGGTACAATGTGGGGTGCACTGCCCAGAAAAAACCATCCCACTCACTGCAGGATCATAAGCTGAAGGAAATACCCAGAGACAAGTTCTCTGAGGTGTTTTCAAGTCCTTCAGCAGTGGGAGAGACATTCTTCCCCTCCTATTTCAGAAAGGGTTAGAGATTCCCAGGAGATCAGGCCAGGCGTGCTGCATGAAAAAAAAAAGGCAAGACAAGAATTGATGTTACTTTAAACCAAGCAGGGAAAAACAAAACCAAAAAAAGAAAAAAAAAAAACCAAACCAACCCACCCAACTGAACAACAACTAAAAACCACACCTTGTTATATTAACAGCAAGTCAGGTCTCTTTCTCATGTTCCAAGAATTTCACAATGCTTTCTCTAACTCACGTTTCTTAATCACAATGTTCAAAAACATTCCATAAAGTAGTTTCGATTTCCAGAACTGAAACATTCAGTAAAAAGTCAACTACAATCTTGATTTTAAATGTTGAATTAAGCTTTCAAAAAAAAATCTTAGAAAATTGGGATATTGCAACAAAAATTCCTTTATTAGAATAGTCTTTCTTGCTAAATGTTTTGGACATTTGTGATGTCAAACAATTGTTCCCAGCTCCTTTTTCAAAACAAAACAAACCCCAAACTTAAAAGGATTTTATTTTTTTTTTAAAAAGGCTTGAAAAATGTGTACTAGTTGACCAATCTACCTTGCTAAAGGAAACAACTGCGAAGGGGTTCACCTCACTTTAGTGTTTCGCTTTGCAGAGTCAAAAATTTAGTGCTCACACATTTTAATCTTTCTACAGGGTTTGCTCACAGATAAAATATCCAACTCTCTCCTTGCTGTCTTCCACTTTGCCAATGATTTCCATCTGCCAATGGCTCCCTGATGTCACAGTCAGGCCCATTTAATATCCAGGAGAAGCCATTTCTTTTGTTTCCCATCTTCTGTGCCACCTGCTCACCTTTCTCTTGGCATCCACTCCTGCTCTTTAGAGCTGTTTGTGACCCAGAGGCAGCAGTGGCAGAGGAGCAGCAGCAGAGGCTGAGCTGGGTTAGGAAGCATCAGATGGCATAAGTGTTTCTCTCAGCATCCCATCATAGTCACAGTTTTATCTCCTCTTCACAGCTCTGCTCAGAAGGCTCTGCCAGCTCACTGCTATGGAGTTTTTGCTTTCCCTGTCAACCAAGAGATCCTTGCCTGTGCCTCTGAAGTACTAAAGCTGTGTTAAGATTCAAGTTCAGTGCTCAGACTGCTGAGATGGAGGAGAGGATCCCTCATGTCTGGGTGCAAGAGGAGAAAATCCCTTACTCTTAATCATGGCCTAGTTATTAAGAGTAATAAAACTAATTTTAATAGCAGTAAACTCTTGAAATTTATTCAATTTCAGCAGAAAATTTTGAGCAATCTTTTTCCTGCAAATATCCCCGGGAGAGAGGTGCAGCCCAGGGGCAGGAGTCCAAAGAAGCTGAGGAATCAACGTCCTTGGAGATATTTGAAACACAACTGTATGTGGTCCCAAGTAACTTCAACCAGGAGGTGAGACTAGATGATCTCCCTTTTAATCTAATGTATGCTGCAGCTTTGAAGAAAATGGTGGTCTTGGACTTGTTGTCTTTGTAAAGAGGAACTGGTGGAGGATTTGGTAAGCTGCAGACTGCACAGCTATGACAGAGAGAAGGAGGGAATAGAGGATGAGTTGTATGGCATTGGTAGTTTCATATCCATTCTTTGCAGATCTATTTGAAACTGATGAACTTACAGTTGTATATAGTTATATGTTGGTTTTGACAGTTAAAGAAGATACATGATCTAGTCTGGATCAAAAAAAAAAAAAGAAAGAAGCAAAAAAATCCTCATTCACCAAATAATTAAGATTGGTTTCTGATTGTGCAGAAATGGATATAGTGGTTTGTTAATATTGTACAAGTAAAATCCACAAGTCTTGAACCAAAGCTCACTTGAAATGGTCCAGCAGAGAGATTTCCTAGTCAAGGAGGGGCACCTTCTCTTGGGAAGCCTTCAACCAGCAACATCACAGAGCTTTTATTCAGCTGTCACTCTGCATGATATATGGGGTTCATTTTAAGACAGAAAAAAAACTGTTGGGCTTCTTTTGCCAAATAGGGAGAAGTTCAATCACTTTGGAACAATGGAAGCAAAGAGAACTCAAGGGAATTATTAGTCTCATAAACGGAATTTGATTTTCTAATGCAAAAAGCAGGCTTTAATTACAGCAAATTGAAACAATAGGACATTTCCTTACTAAAAAGCTTGAGGGCTTTTTGTTGTTATGATTATTGTGTGAAGGGGATGTGTGTGCTTAGAAATCCTAGCAATTATAGGAAGGTTTAATTTCAGGCAACTACTTTGTAAAAGTTACCAAAATTGACAGGAATATATAACAGGAATATATAACAGGAATGTTTTGGCTTAATTTGCTTCTCTTAAAGACCAAATGCAGATACCAAGGTGTGAACATAGTCATTGTGTGATAGTTTACATGGGGACAGAAAGGGGCAGATATCTGCATCAGGAAAGGAACCCTTTCTTCTTTGGAGAGGATGGCCCAGAAGAGAAGTAACACCAATGGATCTCTGTCTCTCACAGTGAACAGGATCTGCCATCCCTCAGAAGAAAAGCATCAAATACTAAAGTCACATTGTGATTCTGGTCGGTACTGGATGAAACAGTCCTTGCTAGCTTGTGGTTATTATATTCATTAGCATCTAAAAGAAATAATTTTGATTATTTTATTGTATTTTCTATGACTAATTGCATTGCTAGAATAGCCTAGAGCTCAATGCAGGTGAGATGATACAACACTGTGGTTAGGTTTTCAGGTTTAAAATGTCCATAGCTACACCCACATCTCATGCTCTTGACATATGTGCTGGTTCCTGGTATCACTTTTGGAAACAGAGATTCCAAAATTGGAGGAAATAGAAGGAAAAGAAGAAACTCTCACACTACTGTGAGACTTTCTGAGTATGAAAGAAATGCATGCTGTGTTTGTTAGAGGCTGCAGTGAAATTAACACTTAATTACATTAACATTTAATGCTTAAAAATGTCAGGAAAAGACTGGAGGGGGGCAAATCAGCACTGAGAATAGAAACAGATGAAATGCACATAATTTTAAATGCTTGATTTTAAATGCATGGATTCCCAGTGAAGAACTGTTGCCATTATTCTTGACTCATGCCAAATCATAAACAAAAATTTAGCATGTTCAATCTTAAAATGCCCCAATCTCCAGCTTTCTAAGCTAGTTGAAGCTAATCAAATTTAACTATTACTTCAGATTAACTTTGCTCCCTGGAACGCTGTTTCATAATGAAAATTGTAGTGGAGATAGAATGGATCATGTTCTTCTGAAGTCTCAGGGCTCCATTTAACCTTAGCAGTTGTCTGAGAAGGAGCTTCAAGCTTTTTGTGGGGAGTAAATGCACCCAGACCTGACTTGGCAACTAATGCTGTGTCTGCACAACGAGGAGAGTCCAGAGAGCTGCTGCTCATGTTCAGCACCTTGTTTCTTGAGCCGTGTAGCTCAGACATTTGCAGTGTTGGGAGACCAGTGATCTGTCAGACTGAGAGGAAACTACACATACAGTCAGTGCATGCAGGTGAGAGAGCACAGGAGTTGTATGTGGGGCAGTCCCTGCTGATGGAAGGAGTCCTGTGCTGTCATTCTTTTAAGGATGAGATTCCTCCAGTCAGCAGCTGTACAGAAGGCTGATCCTGGTTAGCTGCTTCATAAAGGCCGGGTGGAGTATTTTTCAAGGCTCTTCTTGAGGAATAGTTTGGGGCTTTTTGTTTCTTCATTCTTGGCTTTTTTATATTATTATCCCCTCAAATACTAGTGGGGATTCCTACAAAGTAGAAGTTGTGCAGTCCTAGAAATTCCAGTAAAAGCCTGTGCCTTCGTGTTGCCTGGTGAATGATGCTCCAGTGGGATCACATTGCCGAGAATTCAGGATTTCATAGGAAAGTAAAATTACACATAGAAGATAATGTTTATAAAATATGTTCATTTTTAATGGAGACATTAAACACTCAGAGCTTTGTCTCTTCAATTCTGTGCCCAGCTTACTGCCTTTGTAATGGTCCCAGGTCTGGGAGCCATGGAAGAAGAGAGGTGCCTCAGTGTCTCTCTGTTAGTGAGATTTCGGGTTTTTGGTCTCTTCACCTAAATTATTTGACAGTAATGGATAATAATGAAACCAAACTGCCTGGAAGATTTGAGCATAACTGTTTTTGAGTGGAGCCAAGGACTGTATGGCTTTAATGAATCTTCTCACCACACAGAAAACCCTGAGAAGGTTCTCTCTCAGCCTGTGGGAAGCAGGGCAGTGGCCAGAGGGATAAGGCAAATAAAGCAAGGGATAGTGGATCTCTGAATATGGACAAAGGGGTTAGTGTAGTGTCACAAAGACCATTTCATCTCCCCTCCTTTCTTCTACCAGCAAGGCTCAGACATACTAGGTAGGGTTCTTGTATTTCCAGGATAGGACATGCAGGGAAGAAACCCTTTGGGAAACTACTAGTGCAGGTGTTTCCCTGGAGACTTGTGATGATGCCAGGTCCCAGAACAAAAAGCTCAGAGGTACTTGCTCCACCATGATCCAAAAGAAGCAGGTCTGAAAAATGGAAAACTAACCATGTGGGGTTGGAAGTCACCTGCTGAGGTCCTTTCCCCAGACTTTGTCATCCAAGTGCCTCCGGAACATCACACAAATCTTTCCTCATAGCATCTTTGTTACAACAGGAAGTGCCATCAACCTCTTTTTACAACTGAAAAGCTTGAGAGTAAAATAAATGCCTGAAGTGGCAGAGCTGATCTGTCCCAGGCTTTCCCCTTGCTCCTAGAATATACCCAACGTACTGACAATGCTGTAAAGTCAGGCTGGACAGGAGAGAAAATTGGGAGAGCAATTTCTTTCGAGAAACATCATCCAGATACTGCATTTATCCTGTATGAATCAAAGCAAATATTTTCTTCCTTCAGTACTCTCTCCTGCCAGCTCACCAATTTTCCAGAACAGTATCCACTGTCAGGATATGCTGAAAGGAATTTCTATATGCATGTGAAAACTAAATATCACTGTACTATAATGGTTTTGGCATGGACATGTATTGCATTTGAATCCTTGCTCATAATGGTTTTATTTCTGAACTGTGAAATCTTGGTCACCTGCCTTTTAGATTAATATATTAACAAGATAAAATTATATACCATAAGGCTTCTTAGATAAAAAGCTTAGCTATGCAAGGGTTTCTTATCCCTTTTATCCTTCACTATGTCAGAATGAATTGTAGCATCTAACTTCAGCTAAAACCCCTATTCAATACTTCATGGTCAACAGATAGGATAATATGTCTTTTATTTTGGAGTTTAATTTTAGGTGAGGTGACATGGAACAGAATGAAGCACAGACACTGCAAAATGGCCTCCTGCAGTGTGACAAATGACAGAGCACAAACGAGTAATGCAGGGGCAATTAAAAATTCAGTGTACCCCTGGAAGATGGCATCCTATAACCCCATGAGTAAGTAGCCAAGATTAATCCTCAGCTATGTTTATGCAATATGCTGCCCACACCTAACTGTACAGCAGTGTGAGGGGTAGAAGTTCAAACACAGAGAACTTTGATCTAGTTCTGTGGCAGAGGTTATTTTTCTGTACAACAAAGGGAGCCTACACAACACCCTTCCCTTCCTGTGCCAATATTCATGAAGTCATTCAAAGTCATGCAGTGCAGCTGAGTTGAAAGACCTTGTCTTAGATGCCACCTCTCTCCATTCAATAAAGCTTTCAAGCAGCAGCTCATCTTTTAGCATGTGCCTGGTCCTATTGGCTTTACTGGCCTGATGGTCCTGCATGCATGCTTGTGTTTCTTTGGCTGGAAGAAGTCCTCTTCAGGTGTCTCCATTGGCCTGGTTTCTAAGAGGCTGCTTGACCTCAGCTACGTGACCTACAGTTACAGGAACTGGGATTTTAAGCCAAGCCGTGCACACAGTAATTGCTGGCCCTCTCCTCTGGAGAAGATGCTCTACACAGCAGCTACAAAAGGCTGTGAGAGAAGGGGGAAAGGTGTATTGAAATTAATAAATAAATAAATAAGAACTTTAAAATTACCATGATACTGGAGCAGGGGAAATGGTGTACCTCCTCCTAGCTTAGACTGCAGGGTAGAAAAGAGTTCTGGCAAAGTCCATTTCAAAAACACAGGAAGACAAAGATGGGCCTAACTCTCACTTTCATATCTGTTACCAAGGCATTGTATAGTCTTAACTCTGACAGCAACTAAGTTATCACACTAAGGCATTGAAATTAGTCATACAACAGAGCACTATAATTCACACTGTCAAAGCTATTTTTGTTCACTTAGAGCTGTTTTTACAGGCTGACATAATTGGACAACAGGTATGACAAGCCTTTATTATGATCTTCACTGAGAGAGATTTTGTTGTTGAAGAGGTGGAAAACACAGAACTATGCCAAACCCAGCATGGAGAAAACCTACCTTACCCAGGGAAATCAGGAGGCCACATTTTTCTTTCTCTGAAGTTAACATCAGCCCCACCAAAGTTACCTTATTGTAAGACAAGAACTGTAGTGATGTTTCATACTGGAAATTTCCTGTAAACTGGTTCTAAACAGAAGACATGAGAAATATGGAGGAAGAAAGAGAAGGGGGAAAAAAAGAAAGAGAAAAAATAATACAGCATATTTTTGATCTAAGTATTCACCTTTCTGCAAGCTTCTGCCTGAGGCAGCTAGATTTTGTTTCCACATTCACCTTAAAAAGGCCATCTGCAGACCTGACATACACAGCTGCACAGAGCACATGGGTTGTTATGTGTCAGCATAATGGGGGACATTCATCCCTTTACCTTCCCACCGAAAGAGAACATGTACGAGGCTCCCAGAGAAGCTGTGGGTGTCCCAGTCCTGGCAGTGTTTGAGACCAGGTGAGATGGGGCTTAGAGCAACCTGGTCTAGCAGAAGGTTCGTGGCAGAGAGTTGGAATTAGATGATCTTTTAGGTCTCTTGCAACCCAACCATTCTGTGATTCTGCAACAGCCCACACAGCTCATTTTTACTGAGCAAAGCAATACCCCAGAAGAACAAGAACTTGTCTGTATTTCATTGTTATTAGTATGCTTAAGTAGTAACTTTTTCATAGTGCTTCCCACCTTGCAGACAGACTGACTTCTTGTCTTGTCCTCGTCATGGAAATCATTAAGGTTTAGCCTCATCTCACTGAATGGGCAATTCTATCAGAGAAATTAAACTAGAGCTCTGCAACTACACAAGACTACAAACTGTGCTGCTTGGCACAAGGTAACCAAAATAAAATGAAATATTTACTTTCTCCTGACTTCATCCCTGTCTGTGCTAAGAAAACCTTTTCAAACCATTCCCAGCTTTGCTCTGAGAGGCTCTGCTCAAAAGCAGCTGACAGCTGAGGCTTAAAAACCACATTGATTAGAGATGGCCTGAGCTGAGTTAGAAAACCTGATGCTTAAAATAGGCAGCAAGTAGCTGGCATCTCATGTCATTAGGAGATGTTTTCCCCATAATGTGCTAATGAGCCGGCATAGCTTTGGCTTTCGATGGGAGCTCCTCATCTTCCTGAGATTGCCTAACAAGCTTCCCCGAGCACAGACTACTTCTTTGTCATTCTTCCTGCGGTGTTTAGCCCTGGCTGGGAATAACGGAGGCTGCTCTAACATGAATAGAGGGAAAAAAAAAATCCCACTGTGCTGCTGACAGTGGGAGAGCTCATTGCCTTGTGGCAAACCAGGCGATAATAATTCTTCCAGTCCTGATGGGGATCACTGAAATGTCAAGGCTGATAGCTGCCCTTTCCCTTCTGACATGATCATTAGCCCCTAGGAAGGAAATAAATTACTGAGCCACTTAACACCTCATTAGGAGTTAAAACTATATGTTCAGCATCTCCAAGTCGAGTTTTAAAGCAGCTTGGGTGTTTAACAGCAAGCTGTGAAGTTAGCTCTGACGGTATGCAGCACTATTTCCTTAAGGGAGGCTTTTCCTTTAAATGTCTCCAAATCCCAGGCAAATAATTTTTTCCATTCTCCCTGATTAGCTGTACTGGTTTGGAATGTATAGTCTGTCTGTATTTATAAATAACCCATTTTGTTTACCAAGTATTTTAAGTATTTTCAGGAAAGGAAAGGAAAAAAACTCTGGAAATATTGCAATTGCCTGTCTGCCCTCATTAGCCCAGTAATTACTGCACTGTAATTCAATTATTTCTTGTACTCAAGATAAGAAGACTGCAGAGGCGAGAACAGCTTAAGAAGTTTCATCTCCTCTTTTTTCCCCCCCTCTTTTCTCCAAGGCTATTCTTCCCTGCCTCTGCATCATTCCTCCCTCCTTATTATGATATACGGTGGGCTTGCTGCTGTGCATTGAATCAGAGCTAAAAATAATTATCTCCCTTTCTTTTTTGTAGGTTTAGATTGTTTTTAAACCCAGATCAGCTGGCATTTGCAGGGAGCATACATTGTGAAAGCTAAACAAGGCTTATTTTATCCAAGTTAATAAAATCTGCAAACATGGTGTGACCTATTAGTGGAAACAGAGATACTTTAATACCCAAATCCGTGAAGACTCGAGGCTGCGTCAAAGCAAATGCTTTGAACTATAAACCAGATTTTGATGCTCTTTGCTGTAGCAATGGAAGTAGGAGGCAGAAACGTAGATCCCATGTGTGCAAGTCTTCCTATCAGAAATATCAGTGGTGCAAAATAGTCACATAAGGCTGGAGTTTCTGGATGAGACCAGCTTCCTTCTTGTTGAGGAGAAAATTAGCTGTCAACCTGGGCTGCTGTGCAAAGGTGTGGTGTTTTAGGCTGAACATCACCTGTCATCTCCATGGATTTGCTGTGACCAGAGGTACAACCACAGTGGCACATCTCTGAAGGTGAGGGTTCTTCCTCACTGTGGTTTCACTGCAATGTCTCATCTCTCCTCTCCCATAACCACCAGGCTTTGGCTCAGTTATGAAAACACAGTTGTCATCTACCACGGGGTGTTTTTCTGTCACCCACAGCATTCCCTGGCTCATGAGAGTGTCATTTGTTCTCCATTCAGCTTCACAAGCAAGTTGGATCATCTCCAAATACTGTGTCACTCAGTTCATTTGCTAAGGGGGTCTTCTTTGGCTGATGGATCCATGAACAGATTTGAGTGGAAGAAAGATGACTTTATCCTCCTATTAGGCAGTGGGGGGTGGTGTTTGAATTCATCTCCTCCTTTTTAAAAAAGCAAGTCTCAATCTCAGCTTGGTTGATGTAGTTTCCTCAGCCAAGGTAAGTTGGACCAAACTGGTTTAGAATTATATCTTTAGCTCAGTTGTAAAGCTAAAATGTTTAATCCTTCCACTGCTTGACCCAGAACTGCATTTCAGGGCTTAAGAACTTTCCTTACTTGGGGAACAGTTGTATAATTCCTCCTCCTGCCACGTGCACTCCCAGTTAACTCGTCAGAGCAACAGTGGGGAGCTGCCGTGCCAGAATCTTGCTTTTTCAACCAAATGGAAGCCACCACCCTTCCTCTGCTTGACATTCAAATCTATGTCACTTAAGTCACCCTTTGGTGAGCTCCAGCAACCTGTGTGTGTGCCTGAGCCCGCCACAACCACCGGGTGCTGAGATTGGACCTGTGAGATGCCATGAACCAGAGAGACTGAGCATCAGGGTCCACAGATCATCTCCAAAATGGGAAAAACAGCTCTGGCTTCACCCAGACTAGCTGCATCTAAAGAGCTGCAAACTTTGCTTGAGTTCCTTGAATTGTCATGTTTATCTTGTTCATAAGCATGGCCCTTAGGAGAGAAGCCAAGATGTTTTGGGAACTGTGCTAGAAGGGGGAACTTCCTATCTGATCTCCCTGATGTCTCCCAGATAGGAACAATGTGCATTTTGGTGGCCCATCAGGGCTTTTTAATTTGTCAAATGGCACCTGCCTTACCTCTTGTGAACACTCCAGATCTAAATTGGTGGAGGAAGAAGAAGAAGATAAAGAAAAGTTGTGGGGAAAAAAAAAAATCCTGAGAGACCTCTCCAGCTCCCAAAAGTGAATAAGGACTCGTTTATAATAATCAGCCTCAGTGCCAAATCTTCCATTAGCCTCCCTCTCCCCAGAGGTTTTTCTGGGGAATTATTTTTAACTCTCATCACTGTTATGAATGAGTAGCCCATGTCCCTGGAAGCAGCTCTACCAGCCCCACCAAGAGGGCATGGGGAGAGCATAATCCAGAAGAGGAAGAGCAGGTAGTGGATTCTGCTGAGCTTGGCTTAAGCAGGCTGAGTCACCAGGAGGGATGACCAAAAAGGGGATAGAAATGCCTCTTTCAGAAAGTTTTCAGAGGATACAAGGATGCCCTGAGACAGCCTCAGCCCTAACTCTGTGTATCTGCATGAACCATTGAGGTCTGTTTGAGCCAGTGCACGTGTCTAGGGGTGTAATGTGATGTTCTCCTCATTGCCACATTTTTCCTTAAGGGAAGGACTGGATCTTGTTAGCATACAGCAATTGTATTTTGACACCCTGTTTCCAGAAGGATTTAACATCCAGCATCAGGAATGGGAATGGCTTATCTTGCAAAGGAACAAGAGGCAAATGCCTGCTGCTGCCCTTGGTGGGGCGAGTCAGTGCTGTCCAGCTCCTTACCTTCAGTCCTGCCTTGGCAACGGTGAAGGAAATTATTCTTCATGTTCTGAAACTGCAAACATTGACTTACTTTGCAGATTTTCCTTCATGCTTGGCAGCAGCACCAAGGCCCAGCATGAAGAGGAAAAACTATCTTCAGTGGCAGCAGCCTGTGCCTTTGAAGTGGCAAGATCTGCTTTTCCCTGTCTGTCACTGGTGACTTTCTGGATGACCTTGGCATTCAGTGGTGTGACAACTATTAAGACCTGGCTGACTGGTTTGCAGCAATGTTGTTTCTGGATTTACTGCAAGGAAGTCGGAGAAGTCCAACACGGCATTCTTCCCAGGGAGAGGATGGCCAAAGCAGGACTGCTGCTGGTTTTCCTGTGCATGGACTGTTTCCATTTAATATATCCCCAGCTCTCTTGTCGGTACTGCAAGCATGCCTCCTCTCCAACAAGAGCCTGTAGCATTTGCAGGGCATCCAGCAATGTTATAGAGCAGCAGGATTATCCTGCAAGGATGGGTGAATTTCTCTGACCCCATTTCAGATCCCCTCAGGTACTATGGATTGGAAAGTTTGGCTTAAATTCATGCAGTTCTATGTGTGGAATAAAAAAAAAAGGTAAACAGGAAGAAAATAATGGAGAGAAAAATTGTAGTCAGCCTATAAAGCAAACAATGTAACAATTATTATGAAATTAGAAGCTGAGGGGGAAAAAGAAATGGTCCAATAATCCCCTAACAACCTGTGCCTTGTGGAAAATATATTGGCTCACAGAAGGAAAAGGGACAATTACGTCATCCCTGGATCATCATCTGTTCTCTAGCTAAAGCATGCTTTCAATCTAGATTAATGGACCACCCTAGAAACCCTAATGTAACATTTTGAAAGGTAGGTAGATTTGCAAACCTTTTCAGAAAACATACTGAGCAGTTTGTAAAGCCCTATGTTCCTCAATATCTACTTTTAGTACCAGAATTTTGGGAGACCACAGCAAATGAAACTCACCAAATGAAATGCTCTCACTGTAGTAGACTTATTTTTTTCTTTTCATGTAATTTTGTAGAATCTTCCTGATACTATTCTCCAAAAGCCTCTGCAGTCCTGGGCCAGCTTGCTCGCTCAAGGTGTCCTGACCCAGGGGAATGCTGGCTGCTGACCTGCTCTCCAGTCACATTTACCTTCTGGGCAGTTCTTCCCCACCACCAGGGAATGCAAAACTCAGGCACTCAGGTTTTTCAGGTGGAAAACAGAGCTGTGGGAGAGTGAAACACCTTGCCTAAAGATACTCAGCTGGTCAGGGACATAACTGGGTGTCAAATCGCAGGCTTTTCAAGGTCCTGTCAGTGTTTTCTGCTCTGAAATGGAACTTGCTTGAGGATAGCCAGCCGTACTCATCCCTCTGCTTGGGACTCTTTGGCAGCACAGCCCTTCCCATCTCACACCAATCTCAGGGTCACACAGCCCACACAGAGGGGGAGAGGACCTCAGACCTGTTTCTTTCTCTGTCACTGTTTAAGAGGACAGTAAAAATAAACTTTGATATTATTTTTTTTCTATTAAAATAAGTGTTTTTTTCTATTAAAACAAAAAGATAGAAATATATATTATATATTAGATAGAAATATATATTATATATACACTCTTATCTATGCACTATAAACCCAGTAAATTATATTGAATATTTGATATAAGAACAACGAGTAGCTAAAACACAACAAAATAATCCTTCTTGATGAAATAACACAAGCTCTTTGGCTTGAAGCAAACTGTGTGCAAGCAGTGGTAAAGGGTGCAGGAGGAGTTCCAAAGCTGAAACTACTACTGGTGGTGTTGGAGGAGAGGGGAAGTGATGTGGGAAGGGAAAAAATGTGGAAGAAAAGGTTTGAGGCAGATGAAGTTTGTGGAGAAAAGCCGAGATCGGATCCCCACCCCCACCCCTGGAAATGGGATTGACTACAGAAAAGGTACCAGGGATTTGCTGGTCCCCGGGGGTAGAGCTGGGATTTTGCCCCAGAAAAGGTACCGAGAAAAAAATCAGTGGGAGGTGGGGAAAAGGAACCCCAGGAGTGGTGCCGTGAAAAAGAGAGAGAGAGAGAGAGAGAGAGGGATTAGAGAGGCTTCACCACTCCTGGAATTTGTGGGCCCGTGGCGGGTAGGAGTGGGGTTAGAAGGTAGGCAGGAAGGAAGGCAGGGGAGGTTTTCCAGCCAAACCAGGAGCTCATAGTGCAGGAAGGGATCCGAGTTGATGCCCAAGCACAGCGTTGTTCAGGAAGCAGTGTCTGATGTCCCGATCCCAGCACATGGCCGAGATGGCGTCAGTGAGGTCCCGAACTGCACAGGTCCTCCTTGCACCTCAGCAGCCGCCAAAAGAACATGGAGTCCGGCCTGAGCAGCAGTTTTATACCGTCTGTCCAGTCCCGGCATTCCTCGCATCTCACACATGTGCGTATGTCTCCTTCCCACCCCTCTCCCCACCCCCCGAAGGCGTGGCCTTTTATTCTATTGGTCCGTCATTGTCCCGCCTACTTCCCGTGTCCTACGGTGGGAAACTTCCTTTGTCTCCGCCATGTGCTCTCATTAAGATGGCGGCCGCCTCCCCCACCCCCCAGCTGGGACTCCCGGCCACCCTGGCCATTCCCGAGCCATTGGAGGGGGCTGAGCTGTACCCACACCGAGTCCTGGTGGGCTGAGAGTGCAGGGCTTCCCCCATCCCAACACTGAAATTACGGCATCTCCCTGCCCTGGCTCTGCCCCTCTCCTGCTAGAAACAGAAAGCTTTACTGTACAAACCAACCATGACATTCTCCCCAAACCACAAGCTAGCCTTCAGTGATTCCCTGCCATAAAAACCCTCTCAGCCACCAAAAAAGAAAAAAAAGTGCTATTTTACATTCTCGGATACCAGGAAATCAGCATGCTGCCAAAATCACCAGTATGGTACAGCGCCAGCTAAGTAGGCACAGCCAGCTCCTGACAGGGGAGGTGCTCTAAAGGGATGAGCTGCTCAGGACTGGATGGTGGCTTTTGATGACAGACTTTAGTGGTTCCCCAAAGCTCCTCCTCTGAAGACTGAACTGAGAAGAAACTTCTCATTCTGTTCAAAAACATCCATTAAATTCCCTTTTAAAAATGTCTTTGGATGTAATTCAGCATTATCTATAAACATGGATTACTGACTTTGTGAATATTTTATGATTTCTATTAGTCATCTGTATTTTTGGAAATATAGGGCATAAAAAATTGAAGTAATTTTGCTTCAATTCTGCCATGCAAAAGATCTTTTTCTTCAAAATACATTTTGTTAGAGTCTTGTGTTTCTGGTGAAAGAAATTGGAGTGAAGTTAAAAGGGAGATCTGTCCAGTCTCTAACAGTTTCTTGAAATATGGGTCTACCTGGGCAAACAGGAGTATATAAAGTTTCATTTAGGCAGGTAGGAAATTCTTCTCTCCAAATCCCCTCCCAGCACTGACTGTCCTAAATATCTCTCTGTTCACACAGTTAATTTCCCTGGGGCTTACCCCTTTCCTAGATAAAAGCACACCTTTTAATTTTAAGCCATACAATACTTGTGCTCCACTATATTTGAAGTTCTACTTGCTTTTCTAATGACCTGTGGTGCTCTGATGGCTAAATCCTGCAGCCACCCTGATGCATGGCCAAGGGCTCTTGATGCTGCTTCAGCCCCAGGGATCCTACCCAAATACAATTTAACATGTTCTAACAGATTTTATTTTATGGAAATCTATAAAATTCCATGCTGACTTTTTTGCAGTTGGTGATTTGCTCAAAGGGATTTTTAATTTCTTCCCACCCCATTCCCAGAGCCATTCCTCTGTAACTAGGGTTTGGTTCCTCAGAGGTCTCATGCTCCTAATGCTGTCCAGCATCCCAGCACTCACAGCCATATCAAGCGTGGTGGATGTCACGAGACCACTGCAGACCTGGCCTTGTGAGTGGTGGCCCGACCTGCCTGATTGACATTCCCCAAAAATAGACATTGCTCTTGTTCTTGTTTTGCCTCCTGAACGTTTTAAGATATGGAAGGTCACAGTGGGAACAGAAAACCTGCTTTCCAAAGGGGGAAAAAACCCCAACACCACTGAAGTTATCCTGAAAGTCATCAATCACAAATAAGAGAAGGGGTTCTGCACAGAGCTGCAGCAGTGGCAGCAAATGCTGCTGATGTCCCTGCTCCAGAGAGGAACTGAGACTTTCCAACAGTGGTACATTGGGCAGGGGTAAACACTTTTGGCAACATGTGGCTGAACATTTTCAGTACATCCTGCTAATATCCAGCTGGTCCTTGGGTTGTAAACGAAATTTTGGAACCACTGTGATTTGTACACTGGCTGTTCAAAAGCACAGTGCCACCACAGGCAGGCTGGAATCCATCAGGTCACTTCTTTTTCCTTATAATATAATTACTCACAGCTGCTGGGAGCACACATACTCTGACTTCCAAATATAGAAACCTGGGTATCTTCCACCTCACTCCCATTTTTCCACAGCTTGCTTTATATCTTCCAGACGTGCATTCTTCTTGGAGCGTTACATGAATTTCTGAAGCCAGCTGAAAGACTCGGGAGGTTTGTCATGGAAATTCACCACTTCTTAAGCTCAGCATGTGTCAGATGAAGGAAGACTCCAACCACTGCCAGTTATTCCCCTGGAGTGCTCCTATTCCTTTCGTTTGGCACTGGTAGCCCCTTGAAAGTGACTGAAAGGGAAAATGTTTAACATAGGAACAAAGGGAAGTTTAAAAAAAAAATCACTGTGTTATAAATCTTTGCTTGCTTTGCCCAATCTGGCAGATTTTCTCCTTTTTTAAACTTTTTACGACTTACTGTTTTAAAGGCAAGCTGATCCACAAACTGTGCAGTCACAGCTGATTTTAAGACCCATGTTCAGCCTGTAGACTTTAACCTCAAGGCACAGCATGAAGGGATCAAAGTTAGCCCAGAGATATGGTCATACGAAGATTTCCACCAATGACTTCTCACTCCTGCAACTCCAAGGCCCAGACTCAGAAATGTGCCAAAAGGTGAAAAGCCTTGAACTGCTGTTGTCTTCACAGCCCTTTTTCTATGAAGCCACATTAAGTGACCTTCTAAGGAAAATGCTGATCCCTTTGTACTACTACAGCAGCCAGACAAGAAGGAGAAAAGTAATTTGGTCATTGAGGTCAACACTGTGGGACAGATGCTGTGGCACCAACCCCCAGCCCTGGGTGAATTTTTCAACTCTCTCCCTGCTTCCCTGTTCACATTTTTGTAGTAACGAGAGATACAGGAGAAGAAAGCTACTCTAATTTTTTTTGTCTTTAATCTCCTGAGTACTGTCCCATGCATCCATGAACTAGATTTTGCAAATTCCCTTACAGAAACTACACAAAAATTCTCCCAGTGCTTAATGAGATGCCTAAATGCTGCTTTCCCGTCAGAGCTGAAAAGCATTTGCTGGCTTTGCTGGACTCAAGTTTACTCCCCTAATTGGTGCAAAAAGTCTAGTTTCAGGCCATTGAGTTTAGCTGGTCAAAGTCATGGGGTCAGTTCTTCCAGCCTATGTCATTCCAAATCTCTGCCAGGAAAGGTTGGTCTGATAACAGAGTTTCTCCATGTTCTTCTTCTTTTCATCATAGTTTTGCTGGTGGCCCAAAACATTTGTTTGTCAGCCTTGAATTAAAACAAACAAACAAACAACCAGCACAAAAAAATCACGCACAAAAAATCAAACCCTGACCTGAGGAGCAGGGGAAGGGGGGAATATATCAAAGGCTCAGCTCTTCGAGTAAGTTTTGCCACTTACATTAAACAGGTTTAATTTTAGTGATAAATCTTTTATTACTGTGGAAAAAGACTTATTCTGTGTGTTTTAGAGCAGCCCATGGTTTATCTAAACCCCTTCCAAGACAACAAATACATACCAAAGTAAGCCTATGTAGGTGCCTATGTAACTGGGCATCACTTCCCTCCAAAGGTGAAACCTGAGAAATGTTCTAAGTGAGGTCCAGGAAGAAAGTGCAAAGCTTATGGGATATGAGTGGATGAAAAGCTCTGGATCATATAGGACTTCGGACAAAAGGACACAATAAATACACACTTGAAGTGCAATTCACTGCCTGCTTAAAGTGTCAAAACTGCCTTGGAGCTGAAGTAGCAGTAGCTGTGTACACAGGAGTTTTGATCCAGTGGGTCAGACAGATAAATTTTAGCAGTAATTTTTTACCTGGAAAGACTAAGGTGCATTTCATGATTCAGGTGGCCATGAGGACATCCCACACCACTCCTGTGCTGGGATGCTTTTCCTTCCCTCTTAGTCCTAAGTGGGAGGCAGGCAATGCAGCCTCCTGCATCCAGCTCCTGCAGTTGTGGGTCCAGCCCTACCCAGATCTGCAGGGGAACAGGAATTAGGGATCTTTCCCCTAGGGCATGTTCCTTTTTCCCACCTCATGCTCATCTATGCTTTTTTTTTAAAGAGGGAAACACGAAAGATCTTTCCCATTTTTATCTAAAACTTAATATTCCATTAAATATTTAGTTGTTGACCTTGACATTAGCTCAGTTGGTTAGAGCCTTGTGCTTATGTTGTCCATGTTGTGGGCTCGGTCCCTGTATGGATCACTCACTTAAGATTTGGACTCAGTGATCCTTGTGGGTCCCTTCCAACTGAGAATATTCTGTAATTGAATGTTTCTTTTTTTTTTTTTTATTAGGACCTTCCTTTAATTCTTTAAATATTTTGTAAAAAAACCCCCAAAAGCTCTTTTAATTTTGTTTGCTTTCCTAATATCTCACTTTCCACCCTTAGCAAACCCGAGTCCTTGTCTTCAACCACAGTCCACAACGACTGTCAGAGGCTGCTCCATTTGGGCTGATGGAATGATCCTTCTTCCCAAACTTTGGCAGCAAAAAGATCTTACCAGAAACTTTTCACTCCTTTGAACGGAGTCCTTTCTAAATTACAGGAGAGTAAGTTCAAGCACCAAACCTGTGACATGCCAAACTGCTGATTTTATCAGTCTGCAATCTCAAAGCTTTTTCTCTCCAAACCTCTCCATTGGAGTATTTTAGTGGATGCTGGATGCACCCCGTGCCCAGAGCACCTATATACTGCATGGGACCATGTCTCTTGCCTGGCACGATGCTCAGGTGGAGCTGATAAAGCCCAGTGACATTTGGCCCAAGGTTTTATTTTCCAGATGCATGTGATAGTCCTTTTTGTACCTGTGGTATTGTCCTTACTCTTACCTTTCTTTCAGCGTGTCAGAAAGCTGCACAATGGAAGCAAGAGGAATCTAACAGAGCTGTAGCTGCTGTGTTGGCCCCACTAAAACCATCTGGAGGGCCTTGATCAAAATTCATTACCTTGTCCTGCTTAAAAGGAGAAAGTATCAGAGAAAACACCTGTTCCCAATTCCCGCATCTGCTCCGTGACCTCAGCAAAGGCATTTCACCTTTTACTCTCTCTGTGCCCACATCTGCAAAGATAAATGGTAAAGAAGCACATGGCATATAAACATGGAGAGCTGTAGGAAACTGAAATATCCCATCAAGGAAGCATTAGTGATATCAATCAGTAGATGAAGGCTGAACAAGAACTGACTCTCTGCAGGACTGCTATTTTTTGCAATGCTGCTATGTTATTTTTTTCTCTGCATTTTCTCTCCCAGACAGTTGCACTTCTAGTGGGGAAGCTTGCAGCCCATTCCTGTCCCTCCCCTTTCCAGAGGGAAATTACGCCTCTCCAGCAGCAGCCCAGACCTGCAAGAGGCAGGATGCTTATATTTCATTCTGTGCCTATGTGACCTTTAAAAATACAACTGGCCGATGATGAGAAAAAGGTAGAGTGTTTAACTGGAAGCACAGGTTTTCACAGCAGCACAGTCTTTGTGGGGTACATGTGGTGACCAAGCACGGAAGGGCTACCAAGGCAAGTGACAAATAGAGCAGTGCTGCATTCTCACAGCTGGAGAAACACCCTGAGACAGACCCTGAGTGTGCAGAGCACAAACACCCTTGCTGTCTCCTGCATCATGCAGGTCACTGGCCAGACCTGCTGTGACTGACAGCCCCGTTACAAAAGAGGATCAGCAATGGGTGCGGTGGCATTAGACAGAAATTACTGAGCTGGAAGAGGGAACAGTCAATCATAGACTGAAGCGGAGCCAGCTGGGGACTTGGATTTACAGCTAATAACATCACCTACTATTAATCCTCTTGCTGCACAGCAGAGGTTTTAGCAGAGAAATCCACCATGTTGCGGGATTTTCATCCTATGGCTTCTCCTCTGTGTTCAACAGCTGTGGATAAAAGTAGGAAGGAGGTGTAAGAGAGAGAATTAGCATTGTGAAGTTCAGGAAAAGTCAGTTAGGTGAGCAACGACTGCTTCACTCAGTTAAAACAACAGTTTTTAGGAGAGAAACTTAACTCAAAGACTGCCTGAGGGAAAAGAGAAGGATAAGCAGACCGTAATGCTGCTGATGTCCTCCAAGCCACACTCAGGGAATTGTGATAAACAGCCACATGGCCCAATGCACAATTGCCAGTGCTATCATCTATTTCAGTAGGTTACAGTGCTTTTGAGAATCCCAGCAGCAACTGGGTTTTGTGTAAGTGCAAGATCTTCAAGTCTTAGAAAAGCTGTTGTATAATCATGGATTCCTGGTTTTCTTCATTCACCATTGGATGCCATAAGAAATTTGGGAAAATATCTGTCTGGACAGTGCTCAAGGTGTGATGAGCAGAGCAGTTAGATACCAACTGGCTATTTTATTCCAAAGCACTGGAGAAGAAGGATGTTAACAAAAAATAATTTCATTTTGCTTGGGCTCAGTACGTGTCTGTTTAACCAGAAATGCTGGAGAAGTTTCAATTCAATAAGAACATTTTTCACTTACCAAAAAAATTCAATTTCACACTACAAGAAAAATTTTGGAATAAAACTTAAAGCAACTTGAGTGTTTTCACAAATTATTTTGAGGGTTTTATTTTGAAGGGAGACATTTTTAAGAAGCAAGATGTTGCATGAAAAATTCCAATAGTCTATAATTGAATCCAGCAGTGGACTGATACAAGACTTTGGAAAGAGCTTGCCAAAAATGTGTATCCTATTATTTTTTTTTCAGCTTATTGCTAGCACATTTTAGAGATGGAAAGCAAGTAATTACAGCGGTTGTATTTGACAAACAGCACTTGTAAGATGCAAATTAGTAATGCCTGTTTCTGAGATTCTGCATCCTTCTTATGCCATTTTATAATGCAGGGGAAGTGCTACTTGTGCAATGCTGGCAATGAAATATTAAGACGGAAAATCAAGTTGTCTCATCTTTCAGCTTTGGCTCTGGATTAGACACTAGCAGGAGGAACTAATTTTTCTGACAGGGCCAGTCTGGAGAGTAAAATTTGATCACTGACAGCAGATGAAAGCACCACCTCGAAACCTGTTGAGCCACATGACCCTTACAGCCCCTTCTCTACCTTTTTTTTGCTGGATTGTACAGGAAGGTGGCAGGTTTAAAGTGAAGAAAAAGATGCAGTCCTTACACAAAGCCTCATCAAGCTGCATCACCTCATAGCACATAATGGTACAGACCCCATCAGTTCACAAGAACTCCAAGGATGGCCAGATAGTCCATAAGGCAGAGCAGAGGAGAGGCATTAACTACTCAGACAACACCTTAAACTCGTTGGTAGGCACTCACATCAGAGATGGGGCAGCACAGAAATGGGGACAATGGTGGCAGCCAGCCACTGATGTGGGTGCAAGGAGAACAAGGCAAGCCCATCACCCAGCTGAACATAGCAAGATGTAAATGGTTAAATATGTGTCAAAACTGTGAGCAGATCAGTCCTGAGCTTACCAGGGGACAAGAGCTGCCAGGCAGCTGTGGCTCCAGGGTCTGTTTGGGCCACAGTGACACTGGCTGAAAAAACATTTGATTCAATTTTGCCTCGGTGACCTGATTACCTGGCTGCAGTCCAGCTTTTGACATCTTATCAGCCTTTCAAGCCAGAAGGGAAATGCTGACCCATGGCCAAAATGCGAACACAAGGGGGCAAATTGATTTGGACATGCATTAAAACAAAAAAATAAAAAAAAAAATTAGAAGTGACTTAAAGTACTGGATTACACGGGTCAGGGGCTTTCGTATTTAACTGAAGTGCTTCTATATTTTCTCAGCGATAAACAGGCAGAAGCTGGGTCAGGACTACCCTATGATTTCCAGTCTAATTTCAATGTTTTACTGCTGCCTTCAGCTGGTACAGAGGTAAAAGCATCAGCCAGGCACTGGGATCCTTCCCTGAGGAAGTGGGTATTGGACCAGAACTCAGGTTTGTAACCAAACCAAACCAAAGGTCCTCAATCAGAGTGTTTTTTGCAAAGAAATAAAGCTGACAAAGCTAAACCAATGCAATTTGTGAAGCATACCCCACTGCAGATGATACCTCTGCCCCTGTACTGAATTCTCTGTCTGCAAGGGGGCTTGATGTGAGGCATCCCGAGTCCCAGTCCCTGCTTCAGGCACTGCTGTGAAACCATTTGGTCAAAACCAAGAATTCAAGTCCCCAGGGCACAGAATTTCTATTGTCCAGAAAGTGGGACTTAAGGAAAACTTCTGAAAAAATTTTCAGTTTCCCATAGCTTCTCACTCTGAACTCACTGGGATTAAATTTATCTGGGGGTTTGTGGCTCTCTGCAGGTGACATTGCATATACCAGTAAGTTTTTACCCCCAGATAAGATCTGGGTATAAGTTATAAGCTATCTTTTTTTTCCTGCTTGCTGAGGGCCCTGGCACAGTTCCAACATCCTGCTGTGACACACGCAATAAATAGTAAACCTTTGAATTTTTAAGGAGTAATTTAGTACTTGTTTGGGAATTTTTTCGGTTCCTGTGAAAAGGACTCAAATCCTACTGAATCTGCTGTTGTTTGATTACAAATTAATGTCTGCTACAGCTTAACATGCCTGTCACATGAGAGATGCCTCTGCTGCTGGGATCTCTGTGCCCCAAACCAGTATTGGGGCAATTTGTTTCACCTTTTTCTGACATAAATCCTTGTCACCAAACACCAGAGAACATCTGAAAAGTGTGTTCAGTGTAGCTAGCTGAACATTGTTTTCCTTTTTTGCTATTCCCCCACCAAATGATTTTAATTTCTCTACTTAAAGGGTATTAGGTACTAGGGATGCTCAGGTGAACAAGGTGTGCTGCCAGAGAACAGACTCCAGTGGGGAAGACTGAAGTGCCCAGCTAATGTTCCAATGGGTCCATTCCTCACAAAGTGTTTATTGCAATTAGACACCTTGTCTTCAGAGTGTCCAGGGAGAAAGAGTTGCAAACACCAAGTTTTCCTCAGCACATGCTCTGTAGGACATCATTCATCTCTCCTTCTATGCAATTTGCTTCACTTACATACATTATATTCTGCCTCCTGATTTTTGCAAACACTATACAGGGTCAATATAAGAGGCTATTTAGAGAACAATAGATCTATTGTGCTGAGCTTATAGATCAGTACTCATATGAACACTGAGGAGTTCCAAATTCAGAAGTCAATTGTTGTTAGATGATGTGTACATACACATTGTAAATTCTTATGAGACACTTCTATCTGTGTGCATCTGTAGATGTATCTATATATAGTTCTCTGGATGTATTTGTCTACTTGGCACCAGCCTCACATTAAAAGCATGGTATGCAGTTCCAAATTCCCCATTTGTTTATCCTCCTACTCACATCTCCTTCCCTTTCACTTCACCTGCCTGCCCTCATTCCCCAGTTTCTCTCACTCCCTTCATCCCTGCCTGGGCTCTTGTCTATTCACTTCTCATGTCCCTTTGCATACAGCTCTCAGGGCTGCCGTATGCCCAAGAGCACCTTGTGTCACCTGTGCACAGGTGGCAGCCAGAGAAGGTAGGGACAAAACACAGGCTCTTCCAGCTGGTTCAGAAATTTTAGGCAAAACTATTTTTGCTATTTGTTTTTTCCCCCTTTGGACAAAGCATATATTCTCAGAAAGGCCAACCAAAGCAGACCAGGCAAGGACAGAGTTTCTAAGCCAAGCCAAAAATACAGTTGGTTCAAATAAATGCTCAAATCCAACAACGACATAAGGAACAGCTATATTATTTGTTTTTTTCAATCATTATAACTTTAAAATGCCTTCCATAATTTTTAATAAAAAACACAGATCAACTTGCATGGGTGAACTAAGAGAAAGAACATGTCTATTATTTGCAGACAGCTTTGACTCCAGCTATGGAACATCTCCCAAAACTTAACATCTCCCAAAACAGTCACCAAGGGTGCAGAGAAGGAGAGCAATGAAACAGCCCCAAATTTGCTCACACATGACTCACTTGCCATTGAATTTTCCCCAACTCCCCATATTGCACCAGTGGTGGTGGATACATGTGGTCTCCACTTCTGCCATCGTTTCTCCTTGATCCTTTTCAGACACCCCAAAAACCACATGCCAGGGAGAAGCAGGATGTGTAGGAGGACAACACAGCTTCAGGCTTTGCTTCTAAAACTAAAACTTGGCAAGCTGGAAATGTAACAGGTCCTTGCTGGCAGAGTACAGCCAGAGCCAGCTGTGTGCTGGCACAGGATGGTAACAGATACCAGTAAACCTTTCGTGCAGTTTGCTGGAAGGGCTGGCACAGCCCAGCAGGGCAGGGGGAAAGCTCTGCCTCCTGGCTAGAATTAGCAACTAGTTCAGCCTGATAGAAACGGGACAGTAGCCCAAAGCAGCTGGTGCCCCTGGACTATAAGCGGTTCAAAAGTTTTATTTCAGTCGAGGTCTGCTCTGCTCTCCCAGACTGAGTGTCTCTGTCACAAGGACCAAGAATTTGGTCTGGGCCACCCCAGATGGGGCCAGGCTGGTTTTGACAGGCACGTGAAGGCAGCTCCTGGTTTGGTTTCCTCCCCAGGTGCCTGAGTTATGTATGGCACAGCACCCTGCAGGTGCATCCAGCCCTCACATCCCAACACACAAGTGTTCTGAACCACTGGGTGCGTGGGAGGTGAGGAGGTCCAGTCTCAGACTCTCAGACTTGTATCTCTGTGTTAGAGGAAAATGGGAATCAAATATGAAGACAGTAGTCCTGGCTCTATCCTGTAGCTAATATGCAGCTCAGGCAGCTAATGGTGCCTGCATCCATAATTGAAGTGTGGGAGTGGTCTGCCCTCTACCAGGAGCTGGTCCCTCAATCCCATTATCTCCCAGACAGAGCAGGACTCCTTGGGATGACTCTGCAGCTCCTCACAGGCACGAGACCAACTGACATCACTGGTACAGAGGTGGGGATTACTACAGACCATCTCATCCCTAAGTCAGAAATGGGGGAAGGAAAAAGGAAAAGCAGGCAAATTGCACACTGCATTACAAACCCAGGACTTTCACCAGGGAAATACCATGGCTCTGGATAGCCTCACAACAGAGGTGACAAATGGACACATTCGTCACAGCTTGTGACACTGCTTGACCTTTGGAGGAGGCTCTATTAATCTATCTTTTCTTTTTTTCTTTTCTCTTCTCTCCTCTTTTCTTCTCTTTTTTTTTTTCCCTTCTTGCTTATCTGCATGGGAGTTTTTTTTTAATTAGCTCCAAAAGGTCATTAAGAAATAAAGCAGGCCAAGTTTGTCAAGGGGGTAAATCTCATAGAGTCAAACATACTGTACTCAAGGGGTCAATATTCTCTTTCTTGCTTTCCATGACCATGTTATGAAATATGCAGAACAACAAATAGAGGTTTTGACTGGAAATAGATTTCATCAAGGACACATTTCCCAATTTTAGCACCCATTTGACCTAGGACTAAACCAGCAGCAGTCGTTGCTCCCATCAGCAGCAGAGCAAAAGAGCCTGAGCAAATTCTTGCAGCAGTTTGCATAGCTGAGGCCCCAGATGGCCACTGCCAACCCTGGGCTATTAATAAAGACTATTTTGGAACAAATGATCATTTCACAAGCGACCAGTCTGTTTATTAGCCTTATCATCATTACCACCAGCTGCAAGGTGTTTTGAATGCCTTGTGCACTGCAGATGTGGCCTGACCAAGAGACACAGTGGTGCAAACATGGGTGATGAGCTGCCCTCTTTGTGCAGTTTTAGCACTTGGAAAGCTGATGCTCTGCCCGTGTGACTCTTCCCAGTAGTGACCCACGGCAGCCCTTCTTTGTTGCTGGTAGCAGAAGAGACAGTGCTGTTCAAATTATCTGGGTTAGTCCCCTCAGGTATTGCTCCTGCCCTTCCCAGCACACGCTCTGCAAACAGAGTTTGATAACTCAGAGTGGCAGAGCTGCTCCCAGCAGAGCCAAGGCTCCAATGTACTTGTTGCTTTTTATAGACTGAGCTGTTGCAATATAATGTATTCTGCATGTTGAAATATAAAACCACATTAAAAAAAAAAAAAAAGAGGGAAAAGCAGGAAGGATGATAAGACAGCATCAGCCCAATGTAGTACCTCGAGGGAGTTGATCTCTGCTTGGAAGCCATCCTGAAACTTTTATTCCTCCAAATTCTTATCAAGTGAAAAAGCAGCAATGGGTAGAGTGGGTTTTTCCATTATACGCTTTTGGTTAAATGCTGTCATTGACTTCTATTACCAATAAAATGTCTTCTGCAAAAGGCTCTTTTGTCTCACCTGCCTCTTAGTCCTCTTCACTGGCATTGGGAGGTAGAACAACAAGTTTTGTTAGGAAAAAGCCTAATTTTCAGACAACTTTAATGCCGTCATGGTTCTGCTCAGTGAGGACAGGTAAAACCCATCCCTTGTTACAGTGACAAAAAGCTATTTCCAAGCCAAGGTGGCCAACAGCAGCTGATCCCCAGTCCAGCAGCCCCCAGGAAGACACACACCAGGGTGCAATGCTCCCGATGGCCAGGCTGCTTCAAAATTTGCTGGAGAAAGCAAAGCATCTGCCATATACCTACACCTTCCTAAAGGCTGCCTACCTTTGTATTTTGCAGCATTATTAAGCCATTCACAGTCTGGGGGAGAAGCCAAAAAGCAGACTTATAATAGAAACTCAACCACAGCCTTCAGCATAGTTTGGCAGCTCTGATCCTGTAATAAACTCAAAGCACACGTGAGCCTGAAAAGAAGTGTGGTGAATTCTCTATTCCTGCCTGCAGTATTTTTAGCAACCAGGGTAATTTTTAGCCTGTGCTTTTTTTGTTAGGTTTTTTTTCAATGTAAAGATGTTGTCAAAATGCAGGCTTTGCTCACAGTGCAAGCTGCAGTCAGTCAGTCAGATACAGACAGACACGACTGACATTTCCAAACAAAAAATACTCAGCAGTCGAATTCCTGGCATGCTATAAAATGCAAAAACCTGAAACAGTTACCTATGGCAAACATTTCTCCATTTAATGTATCACAGGACCATGGTGAGGAAATCGGTGAAAGAGGAGGGAAAAGTCAGAGTTTATGTTTTGAAGATGGCTTAAGGGAAAGGAATCCTAAATCTTGAGCAAATGTTTGGGTTTGCATTGTAGAAAAAATGTTTGTTTCCTTAGCATGGGGTGATTACAATGCAGTCTGCATTTTTGTTTAAAAATACTTCTTCTGTCTGGCTGTAAACAGGATGCCCTGAAATGTCAGCCCATCCACAGCTCTGCCGTGACAGACCCACACAGGGAGCCAATGTGCTCCCACTCAAATCTGACCTATTTCCCCAAAATAGATCTTCATTACCCTTACAGAATCATCACTGTCTGATTAGTTTCCCAGGCATGGGGGAACATGGGGATGGGTTACTCAGTGGTCATAATTACTGGGGGATGAGCCTGGGGGATACACATCCAGAGCCAGGGTGTGCAGGAAGGGGTCCTTAACGAGGAGCCCAAATCTCCCTGTCCATGTTACCTCCTCTAATCATGCCATGGGATTAAATCCATCCTGGCTGGCTCTCAGCAGCTCCCTGCCCTTGCAGGATGAGTTGACATGGGGCTGGTCCATTCCTTAGGCAACTCCACACCACAAATGTCAGGTAAAGACCACGATATTGGCTGCTATTCATATCTGTACAAACTTAAGAAATAGCTAGGGACTGTCATATTTGTACATTTTTCTCCTTAAAAAAAAAAAAAAAAAAAAAAAAAAGAAATCCCGCAAACCCCCTAGGCCAAAACACTGTCTTTTCCNGCAGGATGAGTTGACATGGGGCTGGTCCATTCCTTAGGCAACTCCACACCACAAATGTCAGGTAAAGACCAAGATATATCTGTACAAACTTAAGAAATAGCTAGGGACTGTCATATTTGTACATTTTTCTCCTTGAAAAAAAAAAGATCCTGCAAACTCCTCAGGCACAAGCACTGTCTTTTCCAGCTTCTGGGCAACAGTTAAAGCACTAGCACTTTCCCAGAATCAAGTAAATTAAAATTTTCACAGAGAAATGCTGCTAGCACTGGACCTGGCCTTTATTTTCTGTTTTCCTCCATTGAAAGTTGCCCACATGTAATCTTCTTTAAAAGACAGAGATGTGTGGTCTACAGAAGCCTCTGCTATTATAAAATCAATACTCAACAGACTGTCTGTGACAAGGCCACCATCCCTTAGGTGGCACCAGTGTCTGGTCTGCAAGAACTAACATTTTCCTTGCCATAACCATGAGCCTCATACAACACACACTGCTCTCTGTAAGCATCTTCTCCATAACAGCTCCCAAAACAGGTCTTCAGTAATAAAACCCGTTCTTTCCTTTGTGTTTTCCTTATCTAACACAGCACTTGAACAAAAGGTTACTTTTAAGGATGCCTTTGATTGAGACTGAAACAAAAAGGACTGTGGTGACCTCCCTGTGGCCAGACACTCTGAGTTTCCAAAGGTCCCTGATCAGGTTTCTTAGAAATAAATGTTTCTTGGAGCCTACTTGACATTAAACACAATCTTACCTTTTTTTACTAATAAGACTTGGGTCTGTGAATGTGCTCTAGTGTTTCAGCATTCCAAGACCTTATTCAGTGCAGGAGTTACACACGGATTAACCATCTCCAAATCTTTTCCCACATCTCAAAGGACTGACAAGAATAGCACTAGGTGGCTTTAATGGGTGAAACCATATTGACCTGACTCATTATCCCACAAGCTCATGCGTCTGCAGGTATTCTTAAAACTGCAATGATCAAATTTCTGGTCTCCAGTCATGGTGTCCAACCAAGGTAAAACTGGAAAAAGGGTTTAAGCCCATTTCATTCAGCTGCCATAACAAAATTCCCAGCAGACCAGCTGAGTTTTTGTGGAAAAGTCATTTACCATTATCTGGACTGTGGAAAAATATTTGTCAGCATATCACAACTACAAGGGCTAAGGATGGAACTAATTGCTTAGAAAATTACTTCACAAAATGAAATAAGGACATTTGTTTCAACTCAGTGAGCATAAACTTCCTCTTGAGTGAATGATCTTCTATTTTGTTTGCTTCTTTCTGGTTAATGAATGACCAAATGAGCTTGTTTTTCACTATGTAGCCCACAACTATAATCATCTTGAAATTGGTCTTTGCTCTCTGTATTTCAGCCCATAATTTGAAGACAAATGTAAGGCTACTGCAGATTTTCTTACAGGTGGCTGCAAATGCTTTACAAAAGAGGTTTATCACTGAGATATTCTTGGTGTCTCTCCTCTCTAAAACTGCCTTATACTCCAGTGCTATGAGGGTTTGCCCAAGAGATCTGTCATGTTGTCTGCAGCTTGGTTCTGTATACAAAGCTGGTTTATAAAATATAGATGCATCTGCTGAAACACAGCACACATTGAAGGAGGTGAAGAGGAACAAAACCCATAGAGAAACAGTGGTAAACATCAAAAACATTTTGATGTTTTTGAGGTGCAGGTGGGACATAGATTCCACATGAGAGTCCTCCTGACTCGTCTCTACTGAAAGAGAGTGGAAAAGGTGCCAACAGACACTGTTTACAACCCTGTGCTGGGGTCACAAATTTGACCATTCATGCTTTTCAAAAGGGCAAGTGTTGCAATGTTAGACTCTTCCTGGAATTACATGTTCTCCCACTGACCAACATGTTTAGGGTTTTTTCCCTAAGAATTTTAAGGTATGCACAGATGTCCTGTATAGACACAGATGCCCTGTCATCAACAGAAAAAGATTTATAGGATTGGGTAAGCACTATGTGAAGGTTGAGGAAAGCCAGCTGGGATGGCTGGGATGTTTTGGATGGGCTGGCAGGTCAGGAAGTGCACTTGGACTTCTGCTGACAGATTTGGTCTGAGATGACAGGTGCTAGAAACATAAGATGAGGAGGTGGTAGAAAACAGGAACAGTTGACCAAACACAGTGTTTACTGCTAGGAAACAAAATAGAACAGGGTAGATAAGTCTAAACAAATGAAAACCCCAATCCTCTAAGTTTCATTGAGAGCAAATATAAATTTTAACAAAAAATCTCTACAACCCAGTCAGATTTTGTGTTGGTGTTACTAGCACAAGAAGTGAGGCTGCATTTCTCCCACTCAACTCATGTTGGAGTACATCTATACATGACAGGAGTTTTACTATGTCAGACTTTTGGGCTGGGACCATCCAAACCCCAGAAATCCATAGGAAGTGTGGAAGATCTGTACACCCATGCAGGACATACTGCCTGAAATCTCTGCTGCCTCCCTGGCTGACAGATGGCATCCCAGCAGTGAGAGCTTGGTCCCCATGGCCACAGTGGGAGAACATCAGCACTTACTCATCACCCCTGTGTTTCTGGCCCTCCTGTTTGCAGAATGGTGCTTGAAAACATTTACATCCACCCCAGAAAGAGCCAGGCATTTACCATTGCTTTTTTCTTCTGAGGAGATTAAGATGTTTTCATGGTATAATAACAACTCAGTTTCAGGCAAAGGATGGGCTGCCTCACGACTTTGAACTCCAGGAGCTGGCAAGGTGGCAAAGGTGAAGAAGCTGGCAGATAGCTCTGAAAAATCAGGCTGCCTTTTCCCCTCCTTCCCTCCCACTCATTCCCTGCACCAGATGCCAACTGGGATATGCTGAAATGCCTGCCAACCTCCCAGCTCCCTGCCTGCTGACTTACAGCACAGCCTTTCACCAGCTCCCCAGAACTATCTTCCAGCAAGTCTTCTCCAGAGACAGCCTCTCTGTGCATGCTGAAAAGTCATCTGTGCTTGTCCCTTTCCATCCTCCTCCTCCTCTCACCTTTTATATGTTGCAGATGTGACTTTCAGAGGTGAATAGCAAATATGCCAAGAGTGTGTTAAAAACACGTTGAATGAAAATCATGTCAGAGAGGAATAGCCCCAGAGGAGCTATAGCAACAGGGGAATATTAATCATTTCCAATTAAATAAAGGCCAGCAAAACTCTGCCTTCCTTTCAAAACAGCAGAGTTTTCCCTCTTCTCCTTCCTGCTCTAGATGTTGCACAGTTGGGTTGGTTTCCTACCAACACAAGTGCCATTCTAAAGGACACCTTCCAACCATCCCCATCCCACATGAAAGCAACTGCTGAAGTTCAACAACTGCATAGGGCAACCCACTACCGTGACAGCCTGATATTTATTGGGCAGATTTTGTCCAAGCAGTGAGCTCTCCGTGTTCTTTTGGACCAGAGACTCTCAGCAGTCATTCTGTGCAGAGCCCCTTCAGCTCCACCAGGCTTAGCTCCTGCCACACTGCCTGAAGAGGAGCACACAAGCCCACCAGCCTCAAGCATGCCCAGGATGGTGGGGACCTCAGGTTATTCACTGCTCTAAGACTGGAAAGACTTGAATGATTTTCTGTGATGATCAGAGATGCCCACAATTAAGACGGTTTTAAAGGATTGGGATTTTTCAAAACTGCTGGGCATTGGCCTTACACTGTCTCCAGGAAGGGCAGCTGGAGTTGTACACCTGACTCTGGTGGGACCAGCCAATGCTTTGTTCTCCAAACTCTTTCCTTGAGCTTAGAAACATGCTACTCTCCTGTCTTAATAGTCCCAAATATGGGGAACTCTGCACAGCATGGCACTCAGAAGATGGGGATTTATTCCCTCCCTCTGAGGCAGGGAGATGTTAAACTGCTGAATTCCTTTGGGATCCAAGCCCAGATCAAAGCTTTAGGTTGTGAACCAGCCCAGATTCACTACTGGAAATACCAGCAAGGGAAAAGCCGAGTTTGACAGACACTGTTTATGGTCTGTGGCTGAGGAGCTTTAGTGCCTTTGCCTTTTTGTCTTAAAGGAACAAGCCAGACTGTATGCACAGCTCTGAAGGGACAAGGGAAGAATGCAACCTGAGCCCACTGATGTTCTGCCCACAGGGAGTGCAAAGAAAACCTAACAAGTAGAGAAGGGGGAAAAAATCCATCTCTACCAAGCCTACCCAAGGTGGGGGTTATGCTAAGGCACCTCTCAGCCCTTCGTAGGTTTCCTACTTGCTCGGAATTAAGCTGGAAGTCTAAGCCTGGTTGGCAATATAGGATGGAGAAATAGCTTCCCCCTCAGCTATTTGTGTCAGACAGTGTCAGAATTGCACAGAAGAGCCCAGCACTTTCTCTCCAGGTATCCTCATTGCTGCCTAAGCACAAAGCTTCCCTAAAAACAGCGCTCTGGCCAGTTACCAAATGGAACATTTCTCTCACCAACAGCTCATTCATCAGCTGTATGGTGGAGTCTACTGCCATACAACTTACCTCCACCTCCAGCTTCTTCAGTCTTTTTTGCCATTCGGTTTTACCAGCACAGCAGCATCTCTGCCACCCCCTACCAAAGGAGCTGGGCAGCCCCACTTCGTGCCACAGTTTCTGCAGCAATGAATTCCCATCAGCCTGTCACTGGGATGGAATTACTAAAGGGCACCTCCTGGATATATGGAGGCTGCCTGTAGCCTTGGAGACCAAGGCAATGATTTAATCATTCTTGTTAGATATTGGTTTCAGTCAGTATTATTATTATTAAATATCGTAATTTGTGAAGGAAAAAAAAAAAGACCAAAGTCTGATTTTGAGCAGGTGTCATATTTAGGAGGAATATCTCCCCATCAGCTATGGAGGGGACCTGGATGTGCCCAATACCTGAAGGCAGCCTGAGACAAAAACTTCAGTCTGGTAAATGCATAGAATGAGCAACATCTAGATTCACTCACATATTGAAGGTGTCAAGATCTGCCAGCCACAAAACACCATCACACTGAAGAAATATCATACATACTGTTTGTTCCCAAGATATCTAAATCTCTCACAAGGAGAAAAAGCAGGGAGGGAGAAAGAAGTCCTGTCTGATTTTTGCCATTCTGTAAAGAAAGAGGTAGCACAGCTTCACTCCTAGATTTGGTTTTCCTCACGAGCAGCAGCTCAATGGCTTTGCAAGGTGGCACCTCCTGCCCTGCACAAACCCAGTTCCAATCATGCAGGACATAGTGCACAGTTAGAAAGGAGCTTCATGACACAGCCCTTCCTTTTGCCAAGGGCAAATTGACACACTGGAGTTTCTCTGAGCAAGGAGGTAATATTTAATGGTTTACATCCAATTCCCCCAGCCTCTATCCTTCCATGGAGCAGCTGACACAGGAGAGCAAGAAGAAAGTGGGAAATGTGGAGGGTCTGTGGGGGCCCTGAGGGAGGTTGGCACTAGTTACCATCTCTGCCAACCACCATAGCTTGGCCTTCGNTGGAGGCTGCCTGTAGCCTTGGAGACCAAGGCAATGATTTAATCATTCTTGTTAGATATTGGTTTCAGTCAGTATTATTATTATTAAATATCGTAATTTGTGAAGGAAAAAAAAAAAGACCAAAGTCTGATTTTGAGCAGGTGTCATATTTAGGAGGAATATCTCCCCATCAGCTATGGAGGGGACCTGGATGTGCCCAATACCTGAAGGCAGCCTGAGACAAAAACTTCAGTCTGGTAAATGCATAGAATGAGCAACATCTAGATTCACTCACATATTGAAGGTGTCAAGATCTGCCAGCCACAAAACACCATCACACTGAAGAAATATCATACATACTGTTTGTTCCCAAGATATCTAAATCTCTCACAAGGAGAAAAAGCAGGGAGGGAGAAAGAAGTCCTGTCTGATTTTTGCCATTCTGTAAAGAAAGAGGTAGCACAGCTTCACTCCTAGATTTGGTTTTCCTCACGAGCAGCAGCTCAATGGCTTTGCAAGGTGGCACCTCCTGCCCTGCACAAACCCAGTTCCAATCATGCAGGACATAATGCACAGTTAGAAAGGAGCTTCATGACACAGCCCTTCCTTTTGCCAAGGGCAAATTGACACATTGGAGAGTTTCTCTGAGCAAGGAGGTAATATTTAATGGTTTACATCCAATTCCCCCAGCCTCTATCCTTCCATGGAGCAGCTGACACAGGAGAGCAAGAAGAAAGTGGGAAATGTGGAGGGTCTGTGGGGGCCCTGAGGGAGGTTGGCACTAGTTACCATCTCTGCCAACCACCACAGCTTGGCCTTCGTGTTTCAAAGAGAAAAGTGATTTAAGATGATGCCATTTTGGGGGGTATCCAGCATAAACACTGCAAAAAGATCAAAGCTTCAGGGGATTCTGATGTTTAGAGAAAGCCTCCAGACAGCTGCCCAAATGAAAAACTACAGCGTTTTCTCTCTTCCTACTTTATCCCCACTCCTCATGCAAGGAACAGATGCACAGAAAAATGAAAAACAGTTCGGAAAACACATGTAAAAATAGCAGCAGTGGCCATTTTGCAATTCAGAGAGCACAGCTATGTGAGGAATACATTTCAATGCCAGCAAAGAAACTCAGACAATCCTGTTAATTAAGAAGCATCAATACCCTGCCCTACTCTTCTACTCCCATGACAAGGAACACCTGCTCTGACTTTAGAGCAGCAGCAGAAGGGCCCATCCAGGAGAGTAGAGAGTCATGGGAGAGATGAGTTTACTGACCCTTGAGCACCAGCATTCCTGCCTGCTCCTGCTTCCCCATTTGTGAAACATGCCTCTCCTCTCCTGCAGCATCTCTGAGCTCTGCTGCTGCAGGGCTACACACAGCTAGTAACTACAGAGGATCACCATAGTAGCACTGGTAATATAGGGGGGTCTGGGGAGTTCCTAACTTATTTCTCAGGCAGGGCACGTTTTTTGAAATAAGAACTCCTGAAACACAAGCTTGCTAAACCTTGCCACAGGCATCTGGCTTCTCTCATAGCTTTAGTCAGCTTAGAAGGGCCTTTGCCTCCCCATATCATGTCTGCAAATCCAGTATCTCACTGTTTCTGATGCAGTCCATTGGGAAGCACAAGCTGTCCAAACTCTGCCAACTGTGCTCAGAAGAAAACCTCTTGCAGGCAAACCCAGCAGCTATGCTTTCTGAGTCTGGCTGTGCCTGCACTTTTGGCTATGCCAGTCACGTGCCACCTTCTGTGGGGTTGAACTTCCCCTACATAAATGCTAAATAATGCTCTGGCCATGTTCCAAATGGAACATTTCTCTCACCAACAGCTCATTCATCAGCTGCAGCTGAACACTGACTGCTGCAGACCAAGGACAACAACCTCCCAGGTTATTGCAAGAGCATCAGTTCCCTGTTAACTATAGAGTAACTCAGGCATGGGTGTGCAAGAGGTAGAAGGCACATCCCTGGCAAGCCCCAGGTGCTAATGATGTCCTAAGCAGTCACCTCCACACTCCCTGCCTCAGCCACTGTCAGGAGACATGGCACAACACCTACAGCCTGTGGTCCTGAAGAGAGGGGACAGCCCGGGCTGGCCCTTGATATTGTCTCTGGGTGTACCAAACCCTCAGATGCATCATTGTATTTAACTTTTTTTTTTTATTCTCTTAAAATCATGCAAGTTTTTCCTCTCTGAAGCAGCACTTTGGGATCCCATTCCCTTTCCTACTCTGCTGAAGTAGTAAACCACATGTCATGGTGCTGGCTCAACACCAGCATCTCTGCTCATGAAATGGAGTTGCAATACTCCCTTGAGAAATGCCTGATTCCTCTTCCCAAATTGCATCACAGCTTGCTTTACCATATCCTCACACACAAGAAAATTTGGAGGACTAGATGGCCGTTCATTTCACCACAATTGCCACAGAGGAGGTGGTAAGGGGCACAGATAGAAGGAAAAAATAGCAATTTTGCCTCAGCACAGCAAGCCTGGTGGTGCTTTGTAGTAAACCCCACATGATCAAACCAGTGTTGCTGAGGGCCCTGCCAGTGCATCACCCCATACACAACCCAGGAGTGCCTGTGAGGTGGTGCTTGTGTCCCCCTGTGTGGGGCTGGAGGTGCACAGGTGCAATCCATTTAACTCTCTTTTCCTAGAAGGGTTTCTAGAAGCCTCCAAACTGTTTGGAGTTTTGTTTGGAATGATTGAGGGCATGATGTGAGTCAACAAATGAAAGTGAAAGAAGTAAATGAGATTTATCAAGGCAAACCAAAGCAGGAAGACAGGAACAAAGGGCTCTGGGGGCACTTAGCATGGGAGAAAGAGGAGGGAGTAAAGAGAAAGCCTTGGATCAGACAATAAAATGGTAAATGAAACACAAAAACAGGGTAGAAGAACAACTAGCCTGTTGCTGCTAATCCAGTCACAGTTTTCAAAGCAGGATCATGAGTCACCAGTCCCATCAAGGCTGGAAACAGAAACCCCAGCTTGCAAGAGCATCCTTTCTTTGCCAGAACCAAGGGCTCCTTTTGGTGGCACGTGGGAGGCTGAAGGTCTGGGCTCAGATGCTGCAGGTACATGCACACAGGAAGGAGACTGCAGGAAGGCTTCCTGGCTTGAGCACTCACCTGCACAGAGGGAGGTGACCTGGGGAAGAGGGACTCTCCTGACAGTTCAGGGCTGGCTAATGCACTGCTGGGCAATGTGCCAGGCTGGGGCTGTGCTCTGCATCTTGGCGTTTCAGTCTTGATAGAAGAAAATCCAGGTACTTTTCTGGGGTTTTTAACAGTGGTTTGGGCTGTTTCCACGTATCTGAGCCACGTTGGAGGCTCTGATCTTGCCATTAGTGGCAGGGGGAACTCTGTGCACTCCCCAGAACTGTCAAGTCTATCCCACAAGAGCCAGAAACACCTCCCAAATTCCTCGTCGCCTGTCACAGGCATCTCACAGGCACTTCCAGGGAGCAAAGGGGTACAGCTTCTGCCATGTTTTAGCACATCCATAAGGAAGTTGTGCCTCTGCTTTTGTGTTGCTCCATGTGAGAAACCTAAAAACACATAGGGCACAACGCTGCAGACACCACAAAGAAGCACCTGCAAAGATGCTGCCACTGCACTGCTTCGTGCACTCGAAAAGAAGCTGAACTGTGAGCAAAGAGTGTCAGCCAGCTGGGAGGGTTTTACAGACTTCAAGGGTCGTTTTCTCCTCTGCCATGTGCCACAGGTTTTGGGTCCCTGAGTAGGACAGGGGAGCACAGTGCAAAGCAGAAATTTTGGCTTACTCCAATGGAAAGCAAGAGGTCTGGCTCCAGTTTTCACACAGCCTGAGCTACTGGGCCACTTGCTGTTGTGGTGGGCAGGAGATGTGAGCATATGGAAGTGGAAGTGTAGGTGTCTGAGAAAGCAGCCACCATAGGGAAATGAAACCTAAGAGATGCACTGAAGATATTTTTGGGAAGCCCAACATCCCCTTGTCATGCAAATCAGTTGAGCAGCCCAGCAATGGTCAGGGCAGGCAGTCTTTCAGTGTTCTGCCACAGAGAGTAATCCCCAAATTGGGCTCTGCAGCAGGGCTGGGATGCACAGGGTCTGCCAACCTGGCAAAGGTGCCTCTTGCCAGCCAGCAACCTGCATTGCACCATCAGAGCTGTGGGGATCACTGCTTCAGGTGGTTCCCTGCTTTTAAGCCCAAAAGTCATCATCATGAGGGCTCTGCCAGTTAGAAACTGGAAGCAAACAGAAGCCTTGCCTGCATTCCCTGGGAGATGCTGTTGAGCTCTTTTCGGGGTGAAACAGCAGGACACCTCACTGGTCCTGAAGCTGCCTGACCTCTAGGAAGTAGTAGTAGTGCTCAACATTATGCATTTATAAAAAGTGACACCCCCCCATGCTAGTTGGTATTTCCATCTCATAGATAAAGATGTTTCACTCGGTCTCTCATCCTAAGTCTCAGAAGAAGCCCCAACCTGAGTATCCCTACACACTTGACAGAGGTTTTACTTCTGTCCTGGAGGATGGGATAAGAGAGAATTCCTTCACACTTTATAGGCATGCTGGGTAAGACAAGGAGGGTCACGAGACCCAGAAGGACTTGGCCTTGGATGGGATCAAGGAGAGAGATCCTCCACTCATGGCTGTGGCACAAGCCTCTCCTGCCTGCAAGTGCCCAACGGTGCTGTTTCTTGCCACCTTCAAAGCAGCCTTATTTAGAATAAAAACCAAACTGTTACAGAGCCAGTGAAGACAGGTTGCCACTCAACTTCTTCTCTCCAAGGGGCTACAGGACCAAGCCCTCTGTTTGCCCAGGTGCTGCAGGGCAGGTGTGGAGGCATGGCTCTGCTGCCCAGGGAATGGGCAGGCATGGGAAACCAGATTTCATTTTACAAGTCACCCTGTATGTTAGGAGACTGACTCATTAAACAGGGTGAAGTTAAGCTCAGCTTGCCTCACCCCCAGCCAGACAATACTGGGTGGAGGCAAGAGCAGAGAGGCCGAGGCTTGTTCTCCAACCTCACAGCTATTCATCTTTGTACAAATGACCCCTCTGAGCAACGTGGCTGTCAATTGCTTAAACAAATGCAAAGTTCGTCTGCAAAGAACTTGTGTCACTTGCCAAAAAAAAATTACAAAACCAGCAGTGTTTTCTGAAGAGCAAGTCTGCAAGTCTTGCTCACAAGAGAGGCAACAAGATCCCAGGAGCCAGAGAGTGTGGCAGATGCATAGAGACTCTAGTTGTTGCCCAGAAAAGACTTTTTCATGTGGGGGTTTGCTTTGCTGCTGTTGCTCCTAAGAGCAAATGTAGGAGCCCTGCATATGTTTGTAGGGAAGGGAACAGCAGAGATACCCTGGGCACAGCAGGTGAGGCAGTGTTTGATCATAGCCCCCTGAGCAGGTTCAAGGGCAGCTCATTTTATCACCTGCTCGGTCAAGAAGGGACTCACCCCAGCATGGGGTCAGATTTGTCCTCAGATCAGTAGCAACTTCCCCACACTGATCCCAAACCCCTTCAAGGAAAGGGCCAGTAACCTGGCCAGTGTGTCTCACCAAAACAACCTGTATGTGCCTTCGTTCCCCAGCAGGCACATGAGCATCACTTACCACAGCAGCAAGCCTTGACATTGCAATACCTGAATAAAGGACTGCTCCTTCCTTTTCTCTCCATGAAGGCTGGAAAAGAGGAATTCTTCTCTCCCCACAACGCCACAAGCACCTGGTCATTGTTGTTGCTCTGAAAGCAGCTAAAAACCATCACCCAAACACAGGGTCTAGGAGTTGTGCACAAGTCTAGTCAAGTGAAAACTTTGGTAGCTGAAGGATCGCAGCCATCAACTCCAGCAGAACTGCTTGTGTCCAAAGGCTCAAACCAATAAGACAATCTCTTGTGCTGAACACTCAGCCATGCCTTGTGATTTACACAAGTGTCACGTAATGCATTGCAGGAAGACATGACCATGCCTTCCCCATACAATCTATCTAGAGATAAGAAGTAAGGAACACAGATGACTTTCACCCCAAAATCTCACCTACCCTTCACCATTCAAACCACTATGCTGGAAGCCATTCTTTTACTGGTTTAATGGGTGAAAAGAAATAAGGAAGCCTCCAGAGGAGAGAAAACCACCAGCAGTTTGCACAGCCACATGAACCAGCTAGACCTGGTCCCGGTGAACTGGTGGTTTCCTGAGTTCAGCTGCACATAAATGTACATCCAGGTACACAGCTTCCTGCACACCCCTCACCCAGGAGTGCTGCCAAACCCTCTTCAAATGCTCCTGCAGCCAAACTGCATTCCCAGACTCCCATCCGTCTCCAAAGGCTGTTTTCTGAACAGTTATTTTCAGCCATTTTTACAGGCAGAATATTGCCACCCTTTATATCTTTCTGAAATGGTTTCCAGGTGAGCCACAAAGCACCTCACCACACCAACATCCCTCCCAACAGCTGCCCAGACAAACCCCTCTGCTCCTGCAGAGCTGCATGCCAGCTGCTCCACAGAAGGGGCACTTAAAACCTTAGCCCCTGCTGCTTCATTTTACCACCAGACTCCACACTTTGGTTCCCATTGCAGGGATAACAGTACTAAGGCATATTTAGGAGGTAAGGCATGCTGCCTGAGGAGCTTGAACACAATAGCTTGCAGCCCAAATCTTTCACAAAAAAAGATACTTAAAGCAAGAACATAAGCATCTAAAATTTTAGGGTTTAGTCTATAGGAAAAAAAAACCAGGAAGCAACATATTTTGTTTAAAACCTTAATTTTTCCCCCCACTCTTTGCAGCATGAATTACCTGCTATCCTTGCTCTTGGAAGCTGAAACATCTCTTCTGAGGTCTTCCATACAAGAGCATGCTCAACAGACTGGAAAATTGCCCACAGCACTAAAACAAACTCAGACTCTTTCCCCCTCACCAGGGGGAGGATGTTCAGGTCCCTATATAACCTGACCCCACAACTGGGAGCTGCTGAGGATTAAGTCCCAGCTGATGGAGGTTAACAGTAACTCACTATTACTGCTCCAGGAAGGTACTGAGATCCCAGGAGAGGATGGATGCCCTGAGCCAGAAAGTAGTAGGGGAGCACCCTGGCCTCATTGGGATGGGATCTCTCCATGCCATAAGTCTGTCTATCCTCTCTGTAGCCCCTAAAGCAAAGCTCAGCAGGTGGCAAGACCAGCCTGTGTTACCTGATCAGTAAGATGGGGTAGATGTGATAACAAATCATGACTGACATCGTGACACAGAGAGATCAGCATGCTGGGCTGGGAACAGGGCTGCTCTGCTGCTGCCCTCATGGGTTGAGTGGGTATTTGAATCCCCTGTCATGCCAGGGAGAGGGGAAGTAGGATGTACTGGCAGAGGGGGAAGGCAAGCCTTGCTAGTGCTTGCCAGCAAAGGGAAAACAGGAACATTATCCTGCTTCTATAGGCTGTTTGGTGTGGTCCCTACCAGCTCTCATGTCTAAAGGTTTTGTGGAGCCTCTGCCCTGCACATATCAGAAAAGGTTATGTTCAAGGCTTGGGAATGCCATCCCTTTCCCACTGCTGAACAGATTGCCTAGTAAAACAGGCTGTGCTGTTAAATGGTAATGAAGTTGCATGGTTTGGAGCAGCATGATGGCCTCCTAGCAGGGCTCAACACATTGTAAAATTGCAATTGCTTTCCCACTTCTCCATAGAGAGAGCATCCTCATGGAGCATCCTCATGGAGCACCCCCTGCTGTAGCCTGCTACCAGTGACTGAAGGCCAGTGCACAAGCAGCTCCTGCCACCAGCACTGCTTTGGCTCACTGTCTCTTAGAGGCAGGTGAAGATGGAGATTTGGGGATATCTACAGTTTCAGGAGGATGATTTGAACTCTTAATCAAGGTCTGACTTGAGGAAAACTGTGATCCTCCCCCACCGAGGGTTAAGCCATTCATCTAAGCATGAGCACACAAAGACTGACCCGTCCCACATCAGTAACCATGCCAGACCCCTGTCCCACACCGCCCTGTGTCCAGGAAAGGGCTTGTTCATTGCTTTGCATCTGCTTGTGTGTCACGCTGACCCAAGCTGTCACAGCACCAAGAAGGAAGTCAACAGGAACACCGAGGAAGAAGAAGAAATTCCTGTAAACACTACTGGCTGCTGCTGCTAAAAATAAATGGGAAGGGCTCTGGTTCCTAAGTTACTATTCCTTCCTGTGACTTCCCATCTGCTGGGCTCATGCCTCCACTGTGAGAGTGGCTCCCTGGGATGGACAGCTTTCCACAGCAGCTGTTCCCAGAGAGCAGGCAGCTGACATTGCACAGCATGTAGATGGATATTTTTAAAGTTATTTGGCTTCCTCTGTCCACGCATGCTAGTTGAGATAACATGGACGAGCACTGCTAACACCTCACATCTAAGCACAGGGCAAGGCTGTGCTGCTCTCTTGCCCTCACCCCATATCTCAGCTGCCTTCACAGGGCAAATAGACCTTTTTACCTGTATGAGGAGATCCTGAGGAGGTGATGGAGAGCAGCAGCAGCATTACTGAGAGATGGGCATCCTGCAGCAGCACTGGCTATGCCCCCAGCTCACTGAAGGAACTGTGTGCCTGCTGGGTGATACCAGCAGTGGAGAGCAGCGCTGGTTCTCAGCCCAAAGGCAGGTGACCCAAGCTACATCTTGCTTCACCCAATGGTTATCTGGCAACCAGTTTTCAAAGGCATTTTTCACAGGCTGTTGCCTCCCTGAGGTAGTAACTCAAAATCCAGAGTTGCCAAGGACATGGCATTCAACACGTTGTTCCCTTGACTGCAGCCCTGCTGCCTTCCCTGGCTGGGGAAAGGGCCACACTCTTCTTCCAGGAGTTAACGAGAAGCTGACTAATAATAGCTCAGCCTTCCAGTGCTTCTCATTGTTCTGTGCTTCATGGGGACACGATGGGAGGAGATGCATCACTGAGCCAATACTGCTGTGGGGCAGCACTGATGGGGGACAACACCTCTTGCCACTTCAAGCCACTGAGGTCTCAGCAAACCCAGCTGCTTCAGCACTTACTTGGCTGAGCACCTAGCAAATCTATTTGCATTTATACAGGAGAGAAGCCCAGCTGCTGTGGGGGTCTGGGCAGGCACAGGAGGTGTTTGCAGGAAGTCGGGGTTAAGTGATGCCAAGGCCATGGCAGGATTTCTGCTCTATTTATGGGACTCATCCTCTCTGCCCAGCCTCCCTGCCACATCCAGCCTCTGGCCAAAGGCAGCTGCCTGAAGGTGCAGCCAGGCTCCCACAGAGCTGCCCAGCACGGGCATGGATGGAGGAGACAGAGAGTTGAGGCTGTGAACAGCCTGTTTGCCTGAGACAGGTCCCACAACTCGCTGGAAGGGGAGCGCACAAGTCTCCTGCCTGCTCTTATCTCCCTGCTTATTTCAGGGGTTGGCTTTCCTTCTCCAGCCATCTTCAATTTTTGTGTTTTTAGAAAGTAGTTACAACTGAAATAAACATGGGTGAAACTTGTGTTATACAAAAGGCTATTTATACCATAACAAGGATATTCCACAGCAATTTGGGTTTCCCGTGTAAAAGATTTTCCTAAACTTCTACTCTTGTTTACTTACAATGGGCATAGCATCCCTCCTTTTTCCTTATTTTAGGGAACATTCCAGGAATGTGCAGCCTTTGCATTTGCTGAGCATCTTTCCTCCCAGGTAGAGCAAGCTCCTCATCACCTCAGGCATCTCCTGGATGGAGAATCCCAAATGGATGTACTGCTTCAGGAAAGTTCAGCAGTTCTGGAAGGGCACCTCACCTTGCCCCACGGGAAAAAAAACACAACAGCTTTTCCTCCACTATATTATTTCCTTGGAAATTTCCTTTTGTTATATGCATGGGGTGAGTCTGTTCAGACCATTTCTGACCATTAAAATGCCTTTTCTCATGTAAAATATTGGTGCCCAGCCCTGAACCTGCCCTGCTCCCAGGCAGCCTTGTGATTCCAGGGCATCCCTTTTTTGGCCATGAAGATCTTCTATTGGGATGCATTAAGACAAAAAGAAAGTTGGAAAAAGGCAGGCCTACTGGTACATCTTAGAGCATGCAACCCCAAGGCAGTGCTGCTTTCCCCCAGCCCTAACCCCACACCTCCATTTCAGGGCAAAGCCAGTACAAAGACTAATTACTGATGGCATTGCCAAGAAACCAAACCTGTCCAAAACCACTGTGCTGTTTTTAGCATCTTTCATCCAGGAATCTCACAAGTGTGTGACTAAGGAGGTATTTTTACCTTCCTCCCTCAGCATTCCAGGAGGGACAGCTGATTCCTCCGCAGTGTGAGCCAGTCACTGGTGTGTGCCATGAGCCAGGAGCAGCAGCTGGGCCTGTTGCCAGGACTGCTGACTTCAGCTCCCACCAGCCTGGGACCCCACAGCTGGACCAGCCACAGCATTTCTCCATGGGGTCTCTTGGGGGTCAGAGCCACAGCAGCGTGCTTGAAATCCTCCCCAGCGCCTCTGTAAACAACAGCAGAGATTAGGAGGGACAGCAAATGTGGATTAAGGACAAAAATAATGCCAAATCATGGGGTTTTTTTTGAGATAAACAATATGTGAAGGCTGGCCACAGCTCTCCAGATGTGCAGAGCCCTTTCCCATACATGACCGAGCCTTCACACTTGGAATTGGGTTCTTGAGGACCCAGCCAGATGCAGAGCTGTTCAATAAAACAGCAAGTGAGAGGCAGGGGGTTGGACCTCTGCCTGAACTCAGCATACCAATCCTCATGCTGCTGCCCTTGGTGTGACAGAGAACACCATGCATTGTGGGGGTCCCTGCAGGGCCAGTCCTTCCCAGACAGATCACTGGTATCCTCATGTGCATTCCCCTCATCTGAGTCAGGTTTCAGGCAGAAAAATGTCCACAGGATCCGTGGCATGCCAGCATCAATATTCAGGGATGAGCAGAGTTTTGCATGCTTGGAAGAGGCAGAAGGGCACATGTGGAAGCTGCTACACCTTCCACTGGCAATCCATGACCCAGTTTGGCCCAGCCTTTGGTGAAAATCACAGTGAGTGCTTTTATCCACCAGCATTCATGAACCTGGAGAATCTGATCAGAAATAACCTGCTCTGGTGACAGAAAAGGAGGCCATTGAAACAATGAACCACATAACTGCAGTACCTTCACTTAGTAAAGAAGGAAGAAATACCTTCAGCTGGCTCTCCACACAGGCAGGAAAGACACCACTGAGAATGGGATTTGGCCAAGACAACAGCTACCAGGGATGGGGCATCTAAAACTTCTCTGGGCAATCTGTTTAGTGTCTCACCCCCTCTCACAGCAAAGAATTCCTTCCTAATATCTCATCTAAACCTACCTTCTGCCAGTTTAAAACCATTACCCCCTGTCCTATCACCACATGCCCGAGGTAGGTAGCACTTTATGCACAGCTTATCTGTCAACTTCTTGCTATCTGTAAGTAGCCCAAGTCCAAAAGTCCCACTGCACACCTTTTCCTTGGTAAGTCCTGCCCAGCCCAGGTTGGCCACCAGCCCGTTCAGACTTACGCACAGGGGAACAGAGGGATGTAACTCATTGGCTTTCCTGAGAGGCACAAAAATAAAGCCAATGTCTGTGAAAAATCCTGGGGTTTCAGTGAGACCAAACTCTTCTTTGACAAAGCAATGATCCTGAAAGATGCAACCTCCTGACTCTTCTCTGGGGAGAACCGAATGCCAGCAAGGCTGTGGCAGGTAGGGTGGTGTTTGCTTGGTGCATGGGTGACAAAATATTTTGTTGGAGAACAAGGACCTTTCCAGTCTTTGGGATACATTAATAAGGATATCTCTATTTTTAAGGCATCAGTGAGAGCCACTCAAAGCACTCAGCTCGAACCGGCAGGGAGTTAACAGCCCTGACAGAAATCCCTCCTGTGGGAAATCAGCCCTCAATGAAAACCCAGCATATGCCATCCTTTCACGGCATGCAGAAAATCGGCTCAGCATGCTGGAAACCAGGCTGTGTGCCCATCCTGCAGCACTCACCCGGGGCTGGAGCACAGCTGACACCCCAAGCAGGATGTTGCCAGCTGCACGTTTGAGTGCTGCACCACACAGACAGGGACAAGGTGCTCTACAGAGGCCTGAACCTGGGGTGATTGGTTGCTCCTGTCTCCTGGAGGCTGGAAGTTGTGGCAGGAATGGCAGCCATCAGCCCCTGGATCCCGAATTAGGTCAGTGGAGTTGTAACATCCGGCCACGTAGTCGCCTTTCTGTGGGAATTAGGCACAGGCACCACACAGACACTGTGACGTAAATACCCCAGTGCAGCTTGTGGGTGTTGGGGGGTCTGACCATCTGTGCTCTCCCTGCAGCCAGGGGGCTTGGGGGCTGCTCCAGAGAGGAGAGAGACTGCATTCACCTCTCCCAAGATCTTATCCCAGCTGTGGCCCAGGCTCCTCAGAGGGCATTGCCCTCCCCAGGGCTGGCTGCTGGGTCATTCACCTGTGAGCCATTGCAGCACCCTGGGAGGAAATGCAGCAGCAAACATGAACAAACATTCCCAGGAAACTGGGAGAAACTGCCAGTAAGGAGGTATTATCCAAAAAGGCTGAGCTGAGGAAACCCAGCCGAGTCATGGATCGAGGCCATGGCCAGGGGGAACACGAGCTGCTGAGGGACATTCCCATTCACCATGTAAAACCAGGGCCAGCTTTTTATATCCTGTATACAAACATAGAGTGTGTCTACACAAAATCACATAAATAAAGACAGACAGGACATTGCTCTTGATTAGCATTTTAAGCAGTGTTAAATCAGTCATGAGACACATTTAAGGGCAATTAGGTTTTCTGTGTGGGTATTACTAATTCTTTTTATCTGCAGAGCAGCAGCAAGCAAGACTGTCAGGTGATCCCTTCTTGACATTTTGCAATGCTCTTGCCAGCTCGGGTTGCTCCATGTGGCTGTGGATTTCAGACCACTTTAGTAGAGGGTTTTGTCTTTGCCAATCCCTCTGGAGCTACCTAAGGGGCACAGAATAATTCAGGTGGGAAGACATCATGATGAGTTTCTATTTCAACCTCCCTCTGAAAGCTCAGAGCAGGATGCTTGGGGTCCTGTATCCAGCTGGGCTATAAAACCTCCAGAGCTGGAGCCCTCCCAGCTTCCTGGGCACCTGCACAACCACCCTGGGGCCTCCCTGATCTTGCTGCAATTCGCTGACGTCCATCAAGTCCTGGAAGGGATGTGGTATCCACACAAGTAAAGGAGGATGCCCCCCTTTCCTTGACCCATGGGTTGTGCTTCTGCCAATAGGCTGATGGTCTCCATCACTGCCAGGGCCCACTGGGGGCTTGTGCTCAGCTCCTGTTCCACCATCCCAGGACTTTCCCACAGCTTTGCTCCCCAGCCAGTCCCTTCCCAGATTTGCTCTCAGGAGTCAGTCCTTCTCCCTTGCAGCACTTGACATTTGTCCTTGCTGAATTGCATACGGTTCCTTTGAGTGGTTTTTTGTTGTTTGGAAGCCAGGTGTGACATTTGCCTTTCTCAATTTCTGGGACCTCTAGGACATTGCAGAGGTGATACACAGAGGTTTTGCAAAGACGGTGGCCAGACCTCTCCGTGCCCTCAGGCAGACATGCACGGGTCACCCTGTCTCCTGTAAACCCAGACCCAATCCATCTCCTCCAGACTATCCACAAACTTGACCACCACGTCCAGGCAGGACTAGGGATTACAAATTCTGGTGCAGGAAGAGCACATAGATCTGATATCAAGAGCAGTGTTAAGCTCTTGCCTTTTCTGTTCATTAAAATTAAATTCCTAAGTAAACGGGAACATTTGTTTGTGTGCTTTCTCCATGCAGTCCCATTTCTCTAGCTTCATGTGGCTGGGGATTTTCCTTGTAGATGGAAAGACAGGAAGATACGTGAACTTGGAATTTAGGAAGAACAATGATTAGAGCAGATTTTAAAAGGAAGTCTGAGGCAAATGAAAAATAACAATATGTATCACATTCCAGAAATATAACCACAACAAGAGCAGAAGATGAACTAGAAAGTGGAAGCATGTTTATTGCCAATGTGCATAGTGATCTTCACTACTTAAAATCACTTTGTGACTTCATAAACTGTCCTCCTCACTCATACCAAATTGAATCCTCCCAGGCTTTCAGGCATCTACGGTTGACCATCTGTCTTTATGGACAGAAATTCTTTAGTATCTCTCAAATCAGTGTCATCTGTGTCTCTTCCACAATTTCCAGGAATTTCTGGGCTGCACTGACTGTCTGTGCAGTTGCAGAGATGGCCTTTTGTTATACTATGATCTTGTGATCTGACTTAGTTTTCTGGCTGCCTCTTTCTCCATAATAGACTCACTTAATTTATGAGTTCTGCATTTAAAACAATGCGTGACCTTACTTCTGGCCCTCAAGAGTATCCACCAATAGGAAGGACTAGAGAGTAGATATTGAGTATGTTTCAGAAGAACACAGATGTAAAGTGAAGGTGGCACTTAGAAGAAAATTACTGGTGTTCTCTTTGATTTATTACAAATCATAACATTAAACCACTCTGTCTGGACTCTGGGACCTTTGCCTGTATCCTCCTATGCCAGGAGTGTCATAATTTTAGGCTTTTCCAAGTGGCTCCCATTTAAAAATTAGCTTTAGTCTTGTCCCGTTAGAGGGAAATCCAAAATGTCCTTCCCCATCCCACCAGTTTGAGACTGAGCAATGTGGTGGATGAAGCACACAGAAACAGTGATCAGTGGGACCACAGAAGGTTTTTCAGCAGCTGAGGTTCAAAGACGCCTGAGTTACCAGCTGTGGACACAAGTTTGTGGTACAAGTGTGTGACACAGCCAGTGTGTGTCAGGCCTACCCACTGTGATACCAGTGGGGTGCCAGGATGTTTCAAGTTAGAGCTCGAGTTCATCTTTGAAAGTGTTTTGCTTGCAGCCAACTAAGGCCCACACAAGACTTGAGGAGGAGGCTGATGTTTAGAGGTGGGAGCCAGAAAGAGCAGCAGCAGCAACACCCTTTGAACAGAAAGCCGATGCCTCATTATAGGCAGAATGGACAAGACACACCGAGTGATGCTTTAAAAGAGTCATTCAGGATGGATACTGAGCTCTCAATCTGGTGCATCTGGAATGCATGGGATCACAGCTCTGCTACACCCCATCTCAGCATCGGGACAGCTCTCCCTGCAGGCCACAACCGGTTTCAAAGAGCACAGGAGAGCCCAACAGCTGGACAAAGAAGATGGGGAGCTGGAGCACACAGGAATGGCTGTGAGCAGGAGCTCATGAGAGTTGAATGCTGCTTGCCCAGCACGGCAGCTCCTGAGCAGCTTTGCCTCCTTATTCCCTTGCTCACTGGAACAAAACCCTCAATACAAGGAGCTGCTACAGGCACAGTGAGGAGAGATGAGGTGAATGGCAGGAAGGGACAAGGGGAGAAGTGGGAGAAGAGCAGAATGGGTGGGGAGGGGGCAGCTCCATGGGGTCTTTTCCCACAAACACGTCAGTCACTGTAGAAGCAGGAGAAGAGGCCAAGGCTGGAGGATCAGGGCATGGACATGTGGAAGGCAAGCAGGAGACTGGAGAAACAAGGGCAAGATGAGGAGGATGAGAGTCCTGGAGGTCACCTAGCTGCCTTGCAGGAAAATGCTGGGAATGGGAAAATAGAACTGTTTTTCTGTATTGCCCACTTGAGAAGCCATTAGAACACACACCTGTGCACACCCTTGTGTTTGAGGAAGGCTTTTTTCCTGCTCCTTTCCCTGCTAAAGCCACCATGTAGGGAAAGCGTTTGTCAGTACACGTGGAGGGATTCCTTTGCACACCACTTGAGGTTATGCTCAGTGAAAGCCATTTGACCAACAGGGGAAAAAACACCCCTTCTAAACAGGAAATACAGCACTTTCCCACTGCAGACTGGCCTTTGGAGGCACTGGCAAGGCGCTCTTGAGAAACGCAGAGGCTGCAAACAGAGCCTGAGGTTTCTCCTGCTCCAAGAAAAGGAAAAATAAACCCTTCACAAAACCCTAAGCTGTAATTCATCAAGCAGAGGATGTTGCCACCTGCTGCTTACACAGGGGCAGACATCAGTTCCTCGTAGTTTTGGTCATTCCTGGTATTTGAACCTTGGTGCCCATTAAGTCTGGTCGAGGGAAGTACTGCATGTTTCAGGGACTAACAGATGATTTTTTGTGCTCGTAACCCCGGTGTCAGCAGCTCCTCTTCCACGGTACTGCTGGCAAACACAGCAGACCATGAAACACTCTCTTCTCTGCAGTTTCTTCACTCTAATCAGGTTTGCAAATCAGGTGGGCTACCACAGCAAGCAAACACCACCTGAAAAGCCTTCAGAGGAGCCCGGGTGTGTGCTCAGCTGCCACTTCTTCCCTGGTGCCTCTTAGTACGAGGTGCAAACCTTCAGGGACAGACAAATGTTGGGCACCCGAAAGCAAATTTAAGGCAGAGAGGCCTTTTAAGAATATTTTTAAAAAACTGTAAAACATGCATAGCCTAAGCACCCTGGGTGTGAAACCACTGCCCTTATTTGCAATTCAAAGAATTAGGTTGCAGCATTGAGGATCAGAGCATACACTCTCTGTGCGGGATTAAATAAAAAGGCTGACATTTCTGTGAGACAGTAGCTTGGCAGACAATGAGAAAAGAAGTAAAACAAGCCTCGGATTGCTCTGCAGTCAGAGCTGATGAAACAGCAGCATTGGATTGCTGTGCCCCCTGGTGAAATGCCTCTGGGGAAAGATCTATTAATTACAACCATCTGGAAAAGCTGTGATGCAGTCAGGGATACTGGGGACAGGGCTGAGCAGCCAGACCAGTGCTTGGGAAGGTACAGCACATGGGGACTATGCTACACCCATCTGTGGGGACAGGGCAGAAACCCCACCAGGCTCTGGCCCACAGGAATGGAGATGTAAAGCCTTGGGAATCACAGTAGTTTAATCTGAACTTACTTTCTGTAAGATTTCCAGACATGAGGAAATTACTCTGCTACTTTCTTATTTCTTGGTTCATTTTCTGGGGGTTCAATTAGTTCTATGTAGAGTGTAAAACCACCAGAACAGCAGGAGAGAGGGAAGGGAGCTCATGCTATGCCAGGTGACAGAACACTCAGTCACTGAACCTGGCCAAATCAGTTTCATCCATTTTGCCAACACCCTTCCTCCTGTCTGCATCTGCAAGAAAATTTTGCTTCTGCAGGAAGACAGAAATTTGTGTTTCCAGAGGGAAAACTGAAGAAAACTACAATTTAGGTGACTTTCCAAAGAGGCCTTTACTAGCCAGGTGAAAGCCTGAATGCAGTCAGCACAGTTCTTAGGCTTGGCACATACAAAGTAAAACCTTCCTCTTAGCAAGGAACCATAGAATGGTTTGGGTTAGAAGGACCATGAAAGATCATCTAGTTCCAACTCCTCTGCCACAGGTAGGGACACCTTCCACTAGACCAGGTTACTCAGAGCTCTACCCAGCCTGGCCTTGAATGTTTCAGAGATAGGGCACCCATCACTTCCCTGGGCAACCTGCTCCAGGGCCTCACCACTCTCACAGTAAAGAATTTCTTCCTAATATCTAATCTACCCTCTGTCAGTTTAAAACCATTATTCCCCCTTGCCCTATCACTCCATGCCCTTGTAAAAAGTCTTGCTCCTGTAAATCCATGTCCTTCCTATGCTGGGAATCCCAGAGCTGGATGCAGCCTCCAGGTGGGATCTTACCAGAGCAGATCAGAGGGGCAGAGTCCCCTCCCTGCCCTGCTGGCCATGCTGCTCTGGATGCAGCCCAGGACACAATTGGCTTTCTGGGCTGCCAGTTCACACTGCCAGCTCATGTCCAGCCTCTCATCCACCAATGCACCCAAGTCCTTCTCCTTAGGGCTGCTCCTCCACCCAGCCTGTATTTGTGCTTGGGATTGTCCCAGCCCCCATGCAGGCAGGACCTTGGATGAGTCAAGTCAGGGGGGAAGTGATTCAGCAGCTCCTGAAGGAGAGAAACAAGTCATTCTGAAGATTACCAAATGAGAAAGTCTTGAGTAGAAAAGGGATTCCTCTTGCTCAGTAATCTTGATAAACTACAAAAATCTGGTCATTGTGACATGACTGCTTTTTCCATTTCCTTTCATTGTGCAGATTTTTGCTACAGACCAAGGGCGGGGGGCAACAGAGAAGCCAGAGGAATTATATTCCCTTAGTCAAGGAAAAGCACAAGTTTTATCTTGACCTATGTGGTCCAGCTGTCCCAGGGCAACCTGAAACATGATCTCCTTCATTTAAAAAATTGCTCTGTCTGCACAAAGTAAGTGCCTTGGCTGCCTCAGAGATCTCTCCAGATGACAGTGCAGAGGTGATATATTACAGAAAGAGAACCAGAGCTGCCTTCCCAATCACGAGGGGAACGGATAAAGATTTTGACTTGTTTTCCTGTCAGTCAGGAGTTTCTTCTCATGATATTGCTCAAAGATCTGTTCCCATGGTCATCCACTTTTAATAATGCAAGAGAAGTAACCAGGGTGCAGCAGGCAGGGAATATTCACAGCTGCAGCAGCACTGGACACCTTCCACTTCCCCCAGTACTTCCCAGTCCCCCAGTGCTGCTGCTGGTGCCCAGTCTCAGATGCCCTCCTGCATCCCCTCCTGCTCATGCCACAAACCAAGAGGATGGGAACAGTGCTTTTTTCCCAGCATCAGCAGGTGTGCAGATCCGGATGCGGGGGAGGAATCCCATTCACAGACCTCTGCCGTTTTTACCAGGATATAGAGCACACATTTCTACCGTTGAACATTTGTGACTTCAAAGCAAGGGAAGCTGCCAAGAGAGCAGCTGAGGACTCCCTGAGAGAAGTAACCGTGTGGCAACAGGAAGGCAGAGGTGGGCAAACCCACAGCATGGGGCAGAGCTCCAGAAGTGCCCCATCCCTGGAGGTGCATTCCATTTTCAGGAAGAGCAGCACGGCAGATGCTGGTGGCAGGGACAGGCACCAGGGCCACCAAACCCACCAGCCACCCAGCAGAATAGAACGTGGGATGAGAAGGCACGGGTTGTGGAGAAGGGAGTAACTGCCTGAGCTGAGCCTGGAACAGCATAAGGTCAGGAAATGGAGATGTTGGCAGTGAAGAAATGTCAACTGCATTAAGAGAGGCTTGTAAACATTAAGGGTTGGAAACCCAAGAACTGTATGCAAAAGCAACCTCAGCAGCCAGTCTGCAGGGAAAAGCATATCCTTACCTTGGGCACAAACACATCCACCCTCACTACCCAGACAAGTAAGTCTGACAATGCTGCACAAACAGGAAGACAAACCCTTAATATATTGGCTTGGTCTACAAATTCAGTTATACCTTCTGCTTAGTTCCAAAGCATGAACCAGTGATCCAGACAAATTCTTGACTTCCATATTGATTTATTTGTATTGAAACCTTTAAAAGCATTATTTAAAGCCATTTTTACTTAAATCAGATTGAGGGGTTTCTTGAATCAATGAAGACAAAACCAATCCTCACACAATTAATAACAGTCATTAAACACATAGTTGTGCTGAAAAGGTTGAAGGGGAAGTGCAGATTTGCCTCATTCCCTGGGCTGCCAAACTGAGGAATGGTTTTGGCAGCCTGGCCACGAGTACTCTGGTGACACAGTGTCACCTGAACCAGAGGTCCAACATGTGGCCTTCTGAAGAGTCAGGGCATCAGCAGGTCATTGCCTATCAGACAGGACAGTTGCAGTGCAAGCCAAAAGAACTACATCACTCCTTCAAAACTTTGTATTTCAGTGCTGGAAGCAGCAATATCAGCATCCAGATACTTAGGATGCTGAACCTCAGTTGTGGTCAGATAAGCTGCCCAATATACAGGAATGTACTTTACATTAGATGAAAGTCCCAAGTTTGCCATCTTTACTCACTTTTTCACACATAAAAATACAGATGCATTTTTTATATCTACCTCTAAATAAAAGTAGACCTACACTGTCTTATAAATGTATGGGCAGCAGGGCTGCACAATCAACAGGGGTGTTTGCAGTGCCATGCTTGGCAGAACCGGGATTATTTTCTCTCCCTCCCTACCTCTTTCACAGAACACTCTCTGTGGTGACTGGAGCTCTTCATTCCCAAACAAGAAAAGTAAAATTTCCAGCCTCATACTGGCCTAGAGACTGGACTGTTATTGTAACAACTCCTGTCAGAGAAACAGGCAGCAGATGCACAGAACTGCTCTTTAACACCTCTTCCTTTGTGCCTCCAGAGCAGGTGAGGTTTCACTGCACACTAGGAAGGAAACAAGAGACAAGTCCAGTACTACCCAGTGACACCTGGATGCAACAGGTTTCTGCTGATGAGAATACACAGCACCTCTGCTGCACATGGAAATTTAAGTACCCAAATGTTAACAAGTGAAGTGACATTTGGCTTTACAGAAATAACACATTTAAATTATGATTTATTCAGTGGAAGAAAAAAACCCACAACCTGGGCTGTATCATATAAAGGCTGTAGCTTATAAACTTTGTACTGGCTACACAGCTACTGTATTGTAAGCTACACAGGTTCAAACATCATTCTGAATTTTGTTTTCTTAATTAAAAAAACCCTGGTGCAGCCCAAACTTACCATAAAAAGCCAAAGCATTTAAGAAACAAGAGGTGACAGAAGTCTTCTGAAATGAAGCATTGCCCTTTTGGAGAACTCCAAACACATGCTCCAAATTTTCATTCAAACACAAATGCAATATAATGGATTATCTATGTTGTCCAGAGAAGCTGTGGATGCCCCACCCCTGGAAGTGTCCAAGGCCAGGCTGGATGGAGCTTTGAGTCCAGTGGAAGGTGTCCCTGTCTGTGAGGGGGGGCTCAAACTAGATGGTCTTTAAGAACCCTTCCAACCCAAACCATTCCATAATTCTGTGATTAATACAAAAGATATAACAAGAGCTTATACACATTTCTGATCATCCTGAGTGTGTGTGGGAGGCTAGAAAAGAGCATAGTATTATATGCTATTCTTATAGTGGGGAGAATGAAGACAAGCATAGTGAAAACAAGTTTCCTGATAAATTAAATCTCTGCTTCAGAGCAAATGGGAACACTAAAGCACCATCATACCCACACACAGTCCTGCCTGAGTTTTGATGAGTCCAAAGAGGAATTCAGAATCTGCAGCTTCTGTCCTAGATGGTAACTCTTGCCTGGCTATTACATTATTCAATTTACTGAATTAAACTGAAACCTGAGGGGCAAATGCAGGCAGTGTACATCCTCTGCAATGTATTACAGATCAGATTTTGCAACTGTGTTTACTTGAAAGGGAAAGCAATGTCCACTTACTGATAATCAGTGTCTTCTCTGAAAAGAGATAGGCAATATGTATCAAATGAGTTATAAGGAGGCCTTTATACCGGCTACTGAAAATGCCTCTGTTTCTTTGGGAAGCTGTCTGAATAAATCATATTTCTGTAAGCATAACTCATGTAAAAGACAAACGAGCAGAAAGAGCGACAGCAGGGATAATACAAGGGACATCTGCAAAAAACAAGACAATCATCATTATTTCGTAGGCAAAGACAAACATAAGAAAACCCCATCAATTTTTTAACAACTTACAGGCTGTATTTTAAATATCAACTTCCTAGCTATTACATTTATAAGAATCAAGTTAGCTTAAAAAAAAAAAAAAAAGTCGCAAAACAATCCCCCCCAAAGGAAAGCTCCTGGTTTCTTTTGCCAGACACTGAACAGAAATACCCCCAAGTGCTGTTCCACCCCCGCCCTTTTCAGGAGCAGATGCTCCAAACAGCCTGGCGGTGCGGGAAGCAGGACTGCCCGGGGGAGCGGGCAGTGCGGGACTGCTGCCCTCTCCTGGGCAACGCTCACACACGCGTTTTGTTCATCACCTCACACTAATTCCTCAGGCGAACCAAAGACACAGGTCGAGCAAGTCCGGACTGAGGAGAGACTTCAGACATTTCCCAGGGAAGTATTGAGCTGTTCAACTGCGTTCGAATGCCTGACACAGCAGAGCGTTACATCACGACATTGTTTATTATGTAACTTTTTACAATACAAACAAAAATACAGAAATGCAGTATATGAATACAGCTAAATGCAAAATGGTGATGTTTTTTCTCGAGGCCATATTCCCATTTCTAGTAAAATAAAGAAAGACTGCACACAGGTAGAAATAGGTTGGTAGTTAACTCCACAATTTTGCCTAGAAATGACCTATAAATGCATTTTCCTGCTACTTACCATAAAATGTAAAAAGGGAGTTAAAGGAAAGTTTTACTCACTGGTTCCTACCATATGAAAGAAGCTATATTCTATTTAGGAGGGCCAATATATGGAAAAATATCTAAATTAAATGTTATTACAAAAAATGAAGCAGTAATGAGATCCTTCTGGCTAAAGAAGTTACTAAATGAGAATAGCATATATTTAAAGAATCCAAAACATAAAAGGGTTGTTATAAAAAGCTTAGGTGCACTGTAAGCTTACAACTTCTGTTTTTCCATGTGTCCTTTTAAACAATGGAAGTGTCAAAAATAGGGTCAACTGTGTTAGACTAAATTACATTATTGTATATGCTGCACTGAATGGAATTCTTGTATCATAATAATAGAGAAGCATTGTTTGCATCATATTATGGCAATTTATCCTCACTAAAAACCGTCTAGAGTCCTGCATTTTTTAATATCCTGTAAACCGTCAAACCACCAGAACATGATTGTACAACAGTAAAGTGTTTTCTTTTGCATTAAAATGACACCTGTTGGAAAAAAAAAAATTAAAAAAAGGTACTTAGAGCTGTTATTTTTCCAAGTACACAACACCCTAGACAATTCAAGGCATCTCATTCTCCATCAAAATTAACAAAAATTTGTCATGCTGTTAAATCCATTACTATGGATACAACTGGTGCAAAATTGGTCAAATGGATCCAACAAACACTGATGTCCAGGCTGGCATATTGGCAACTAATACATAACTGGTGGTCAAAATGATGCATTTAAAATATCTTCCCTTTCTTCTTATTCTTTTCCAAGGTTCTAAAATGACATAAAAAAAAAAAAGTTTGTTAAATAATGCACACATGTTCTGATTTTTTTTTACTCATAATATATCCCTTCTAAAATATGCATTTTATAAGGCTTTATTGGTTGCAACACAGTGTATGAACCTTATTATGTACACAGTACCTGTACTATGCAAGTCAAGCAATGCAGTTATCACCAGATTTCCTCTCCCAAGGACCAGGGGAATAAAATACTTTAATTTTCAAAGCTTTAATTCTGCATCCCTCAGAAGTCTGATGCAAGGTAGCTTTCAAATATAGGTTTTTTTTTTTAGATATAGTTATGTGTGGATACAACGCTTTTTGCAAATTAAAACCTGCTTTAGAAGCTAATAATCTTCCCAATATAGCTGATATATGTTCCTTTGTAACTAAAAGCAGTTCATGATTTTCCTTGGCTTTTAAGTGACACTTGCACAGTGGTCAATGACCATGGACATTATCTCAAAAACTGCCTTTCAGCACAAAGCTACAGAATTTCTACTGGCAACTGCAGGACAAGACTCCAATTTACCTGGAAGAATTCTGTTGTTCCAAAATACGTTGTTGAGCTTCCCAGTTTGCTTTCTCATCCTCAAACTGGCGACGCTTTTCCTCTAATTCTTTGTGTTGTGCCTCCAAATTCTTTTTCATTTGCTCGTGGCGTCGCTGCAGCTACAGAAAATAATGAACAGAGTCAGTAAGTGCAGAAAACACAGCAACTTTTGGAGCTGCAATAACAAACCTGAGCAACTTATTAACACAAGAAAATGTAGTGTATTTTTTCTTCAGAGGAAGTAACTCAGACTAAAAACTCTAAGATTATAGGTACTGCTAATAACAAACCAAAAGCCTATTAATCCTACAGCTTCATTTTACAGTTAACAGAAAATACCCCAAATGCCATCTAAATTACAAATAGGATTTGTAAGCAGCTACATTTGGCAAAGAAAAGGAAATTAAAAAATACTTTGGTATTTGATGCAAACATTAAGAATCAAATTTGAGCAGCATATTTGGCTTTCTGTGGGGGAGAAAAAAACCCCAAACACTGATTTAATCCTACAGTATTAACTATATTATGGGTCTGCTTGGAAAAATATTATTAGGTGGATTGATTTATTCACTAATTAAATGAATTAGTATTATTGAAGAAGTGAATTGTCTACATTCCAAACCAGTGTAAGAAGTCTCCCCTGCCAGCTGACGGGACAGACTGACAATCAAATGTGTTGTATGTGAGGGTGGGAAAAGTGACTCCTTTTGTGTGGTGTAACACTTTTGGAGTTAAATCACAGAATGGTTTGGGTTGGAAGGGACCTTAAAGATCATCTGTTTCCAACTCTCCTGCCAGGGCCTGGGACACCTCCCCCAGACCAGGCTGCTCAGAGCCCCATCCACTCTGGCCTTGAACATTGCCAGGGATGGGGCATCCACAGCTGCTCTGGGCAGCCTGTCCCAGGGCCTCCCCACCCTCACAGTAAAGAACTGCCTCCAAATACCTAATCTAAACCTACTGTCTTTCAGTTTAAAGCCTTTGTGCTGTCACTGTAAGCTCTTGCAAAAAGCCTCTCCATCTTTCCTGCAGGCTCCCCTCAGGTACTGGCAGGCCATGATTACGTGACCCCAAAGCCTTCTCTTTTGCAGGCTGAACCATCACAATTCCATCAGCCTTTTCTCACAGGAGAGCTGCTCCATCCCTCTAATCATCTTGATGTCCCTCCTCTGGACTTGCTCCAACAGGTTGATGTCCCCTGTGTGCTGGGGCCCCCGAGCTGGCTGTGATGTTCCAGGTGGGGTCACCAGGGTGGAGCAGAGGGGCAGGACCACCTCCCTGCCTGCTGGCCACACTTCCGAGGAAGTTCAATAAAACTTCCTCTTCCCTTACTCTCTTGCAAGACCCCATCTTACACAAACCCTTCAAAACAATTTCCTTTTACACATTTTTTTACATGCTCTGTATTCAGCACTGTCTACTGCCTACTTTTCTACATTTAGATAAATACAACAGAAGCTTCCAAAGCCTTGAATGCTGAAGGGAAAAAAAGAACGAATTGCATACACATTTTAAAACTGGTATCACAGGACACACTCAGTCAAGTCATAAGATAGTGCATGAAAATCAGACATTTTTTCTTTTCATATAACAGGGAGAGTGTGGAGGCCAGAAGCACAAATGGGTTCAAACAGATTTGAGACAGAAATTGAGGATGGATAGATTCAATGACTACAAAAACCACAATCCAGATAAAGCATCTAGCTTTAAAATCCTCAAATTGCTGACTTGTGTATCTTAGCATTTATATCCTTATTTATTGAGTTCTCAAACCAGAAAAAAAACCCAAAACCCAACCCAAAAACTAGACTGATTTTTTTAATCTCTGATCCAGTATGCCTTGGCTCCTTACAATGCCTAGGCTGCCAAGCATTTCAACTACCCTTCCAAATTTCCTCATTTTTCCTCCAATCTGGAGCCAAACTTTCTTTAGGAACTTCGACAGTTCTGAACTTCTCTATTAGGCTTCTTGTGAGAAGCTGCTTTCTCAAAACTTCAAAAATTAGTTTTACTTAAACCTCTACTTATAATAGTCCCTTAAAAAGATCACTTTCAAAGTCTCTTGAAGTCTGTAAAAAAACAGTTTCATTGTGAGGACTTCAACTGAAGACAAGAGAAATTAGAGTTAAATATCCATAAAATTTGTTCAAATGAGACCAGAACATTAACAAAAACATACTCCTGACTCTTCCTTAGCCTAGTAATGCTCATTTAGATTTGTTATAGATATCATATCCAATTCCTGAAATGCCTTTTCAATATGCACAGCAAATTATCATTACTGCATTAGTTTATGTAAGCCATAAAAGTCTCCAGAAATTTTTAAATCACATGGAAGAAAACAGCTCCAAAATATTCCAAAGAAAAGGGAGAAGAGGGTAAAAAAGTTAAGGAGTATTTTAACACACTAACTATAACTGTGAAAATAAAAATAGAACACATGTGAACATTAAAATTACACTGCAAGTTCAGGCTTATACCATTTCAGTAAAGACAACAGGCTGAGAAAAAACCTGTGGTGTCTGTACACAAAATTGAACTATGGAATCAATTATGTTGCAAAGTCTTGGCAAAAAGTGCCACCTCTACACTTGTTCAGCCTCAAGCATATTAGGGCTTAGGACATTTTGATTACCTCAGCTTCAGAGTCCTTCAGTTTCTGAACTTTTTCTTTGACTTTCATCTCAAACACCTGCTCCATTTCCATCTCCATTTTTTTCATTTTGGCTACATGCTCCCTCCTTTCCTCCTCCATCTGTGCCAACGGGCTCCTGCCATAAATCCAGAAGAAGTAGTTAGCTAATAAGAACTTTTTTTCCTGTCTGTTACATTAGGGCATCTGGAAAAAGCAAGATAAAAATGCTGAAGCATTAAGACAAATACATCGCTGTAGGCACTGATAGCTTAAATTCAATTTGCATTATTACATTAACTGCTTAGTTAAGCTTTACTCAGAAAGACATTTCATATAGTATCTTTTCCTCCCCCACGACTGATTTACATTACATTTAGATTAACAGAAGCTCTTGACTTTCTATCTGTAGAACCACCTGGTCATGGGAATAGAGGAAATCAATGTTACAGAACAAAAAAAAAAATTAGCATGTTTTAAGTGATCTTCAGAGTCTTTTTCTTTCTCATTCAAATATATACAAAAATCAATGGACATAACAAAAAATTTAAGAGCATTGCAGACTAAAGTCCCATTTTCTCTCTAAATCTTCACTGTTCCAAATGAGACCAAGAGTAAGTTAACATTACAACTGGACTGAACACTGTGGTCACAGTTTTGAAGAGGTATCAGCTTTGAAAAAAAAGACTTGGGCAACTGAACATCAGTATTTCATCAAAGTGTTAGCTGGAAGATTTTCCTTTAGAAAGTTATTAATAAACTTAAGGTATAAAAATAATGTACATTATTTTTAATTTTTCCATGCACTTGATGGTAACTACTTCCCTGGATTCTACTGGATTTTTAAAGCTGTATAAGCCTGCTATCCATGTTATGGTGACAAGGGTTTTAAACAGCGAGTTTCACATTAAGTATCGAATAAAACAGGATGATTATGATCTAGTGATGATTGCTAGATAGAGCCTTGCTGTTCAACAAAGAGCAATCAAAACAAATCACTGGCCTCTTGTTTCAGTTTTGAGTATGTACAGCTTGAAATGGCAAAGTTTTATCCATTGTGTTGGTAAAAATGAAGAACTGAATATAATTGGAACCATTACAATCGACCAGCAGGGGGTATCTACTGTAATGTATGCAAAAGTCACTCTGACCAGCAAATTGTAAATAGAGGTGGCAAGCCTAAGCCCTATTAAAAATAAGATTCTTTTTCATTTTTTAAAATAGCCCCCAACAAAACAAAACAAAAAAAAGCCCTGTTCTGATTCAAAGCATGCAGAAAAGCATTTTAAAAGGAGAATAGTACTGACTTTCAGTGATGACTGAAACATAATTAGCAATATCTGTTTTGATTCAGAATTTGTCACTCATTCTTAACAGAATGGAGGTTACATATCAAACACAGTTAAGATCTAGTTTGAATATTATTGGCTTGTTTTATCCTTTGAGCTCACTCATTTTTACCAACTAACTATATAGTGAAAGTAAGCAATGCTATGTGAACTCAAAGCCATGTGATTTTTTTTTTCTCAGATACCAGCATTTTAATGCTAACAGTTGGGAGAGGAGGGGGGCAAGGAGGAAAAAAATGGTGTTTCCAGTAAAAAAATAAAATTAAACTGAATCTGAACTAACAGTTGCAAAGCTTGGACTTAGGAGTAATATGTTGTGTAATACACAGAACTGAAACTGATCCTAGTCTCATTTTTACTTTAGTCCTTCAAAAGGCCAACTGCTAGCAACATTTTTAAAGGAAAAAATTAATGGTTAAGCACAGGTGAAGTAAAATAACACCCCAAAATAATAAGCAAGTGAAAGAAGAGGTGAGTAGCAGTACTTGTGGAAGCTAAGCAGCTGTCAAAACAAGACCATTTTCCTGTTGTTACCTTCTAGAAGTGTAAAGTTCTCAAATGTATCTGCTCTTCAAGAATTGATCTAAGAAGTAGATTGAAGACTGAGGAATCATTGCTGCAGTTTTAACTTGAAAAAGAAGCAGGACTGTCCTTTGATTTACAACTTAATCTAATGGGAATGTCATGCAAGTTGTATTTGAGAAAGTGGTACAGAAAATTTGATAAAACTAATATGTGAGCATGTACAGCTGAGAGCTTTACAACATAAGGTCACAACTGGTTTTGTTAGGTCCTCAGTATGTGACATGGGTAAAAGCACATCACCCTGTCTTTCAGGATAAAATTATACAAGGGACTTAAACAAAACAAACAAAAAACAAAAAACCACACACACACAAAAAAAAACAGCTGAAGAAAAAAAACCCCACTAAACAAGGACATAAAACATTTAAGTGATTTAATGGGATCTTTGCTAAAACAGCCCTCTAAGTCATTCTGCAAAAATTAAAAATTATTCTAGATATGTGCAAAGTAGAACCTCTGCAAGCCAGTAATAAGATAAAATCATGGCCAGAAAAGTTAAAAGTTACTAAATCCCCAATTTGATGAACAGCTGTAAACTTACAGATAAGGATGAAAGTTTCACTAATTCTTTATAAGCATCTATGTAAAGATGATGGTGCTATGCATAGAAACTGGGGGAATTTCACAATTTTTGCACTTCTACTGATTTTTGAAATTTGACCAAATTTGTCTTGAGTCATAGCCAAAAAGTTGCTAAAGAGGATGGGTTTTTACAGAGATATTTGTCACTGAAAGTATTTATAAATGTCTGAAGTTTACATTAGCACAGCTTTAGAACAAAAAAACCCAAACCAACTGCTAGGGGAAAAAAACAATGCCAAGAGCAGGATAACAGGAAACTGTTTTAAATTTGAAACATTACACAGTGAAATCCCTTGTGTGTTTATAGAATTTTTGTCTTTAAGTTTTTTGGAAAAATTTAAATGACCACTTACATGCCTTCAACTGTGTCAAATCTAAAAAACAAAAAATACAGAGGCTTAGCTTAGCATGCTTAAATAAAACCACAAAACCAAAAAGCAATAATTAAAAAAGTAAATTCATTAATAATAGATTCCTAAAGCTAATTATGTGCTCCCCAAAAGCAAATTTTTCACACTAAAAGGAAAGACTGTTAGTTAAAGCTTGCTATATTTATTTCAAATTCAGTTAAGTTAACCACAACATCTTGTCAATATTAACACAGGTTTGATGTGCAGATGCTTTTAGGAATAGTTACCCTAGAATATCTATGTTTTTAAAGCGATTTTAAGTATTTTAGTGACATGAACAATCACTACTCTACACAAGTTTTCAGAAACCAATGCCATTCATTTAGAATTTGTCAGCCAGCAGAGGCCACTGTATCAAAGCCCCAGATGTTGTGGTGCAGCAGGCAGAGCACTGGGACCCCACGGGCAGCAGAGGTGTCACCTCCCGGGGCACCGGGATGATGCTTCGTGCAGCACGAATCCCACGGGAAGGGAAAAGGGCTGAAAACAACGTCTGGTATTTGTCCTGTTGGATGGGCTCATTAACATCAGAACCATTTCAAGAACTTCACCAAAAACACAGGTGAAAGGAGATGAGAGTCTGAGCTCAGCAATCAGAACGACCTGAGCATTGTGTATTTTGTTACCCTGTATTGAACAGGCCGGTGGATGGACAAGGCACATCTTTATGATGTATGACTTGCCATAAAAAATAAGATTTTACTTTTAAACTCACTGAAGATAGCAGCTTCATACAGCAAACCAAAAAGATTTCTCAAATTATAACTTTTAAATTCCAGAGCAAATGTCCATTTTCTCACATCACATGGTACATGTGTGAAATTCCAATTACGACCAAGTTTAAAGAGACAAGTTATCCACATATGTGAAGACTATTCTTGGCATTTTATTTTTTTTTATGGTTGGGATGATGTTGAAAATCTGAAAAATCAGACTAAACCCAAAATACAAAAAAGCTACATAACTATGGAAAATACGTGCTCTGGATTGCTCTTAGATTAACAACTAACTTAAACAACAGCACAGTTTCACCAAATAAAAGAAGACAAATCAGAGATAAAATTATTAACTGGACAGGGAAAAACTGTTTCGATTCATCTGCACAGTATTATTAAAACTTGTAGCACATATTTCGTTTTCACATTTGCATTTCTGTTCAAAGAAATATGTTAACAGCTGCATGAGAAACTAAGATCTACTAAGACCATAAAAATACAGCTGTTTTAAAGGCACCAAAGGTCAATCCACAACAGCTGCCAGCAGGAGATACTTTTGGAAAAGTACAAGCACCGCTACATTTACATCTCCCTCCTGTTATCTACCCTCCCAGTTTCCAAAAAAGCAGCTCAGGAGTTTCCAGAGGCAGAGGCTGTATCTGTGTCTAACTCTGTGCTCACACTGGCACCAGACAGGATCGTGGCGTGTCTCCATCCTCACACAGACACACGGCCTGTGTCCCACAAAAGAATCACATTTCCAGAGGACACGTCAAATGTTGCCCCATTTTGAGACAGACTCTTCTTTCAAAAAGCAAGCAGGCAAGTATAAAATTCCTGAGGGGAGGCACAGGTAAACTCTTCATCTCCCTCAGTTTCCAGGAGGCACATGGTCATTAGGAAAGTCCCTTCTATGCTGCTTCGACTGTTCTAGATTAAAAACTACACAAATACATTGAAGCCAAAAAAGCATGTTAAGCCTTAAAAAAAAACCCCTGCAGCTCAACATACAGATGGTGTAACAACAGAATAGCATCAGCTGCTTCCTTAGCAGTGCATGCATTCAAGGCTTTGATGTATTTGCTGCAGTACAAGAGATTACAGAGAAATCTGTTCCCGAAGACACGGTCACCTGGAAATACTCAGGTGGGCCAGAGCAGTGATCTGAGGTGGCACGAGATACATGGGAAGCCTCAGAAGGCAGAATAATTCTAGATTGTTAGTGTAAATTCTGGCTCAAAGGGGAGCAGCAACAATGCTTGTCAGCAGCTGACTGGTGTGGGGGGATGAATGAAGATCACAAAAAGCGTCTCGAAATCTACTGGTAGATGTATTTTTGTATAAAATAACATCTTACTATGTCTGCAATATAAGGATAAAAAAAATAATTAAAAAAACCCACGGTGTTACTATCTGTAAGAATGCAGAATAACCAGTCCTTACTTGGATGAGGTAACAGACAGTTTGTAGGTGCAGACTAACACAAATCTAAGCAGGCACAAAACAAAAAATGGTGAAAATGTTGTTGCCAAAATAGAGATTTTTTTCAAAATCTAAGGAAAAAATCCTAAGATTTTGAAAGGTGCATTAAAAAACCAATTTTAAACAACACAGGCCTACAAAAAAAAAATCTAAACAACTTCCTTTGATATTCCAAATGACAATGGGGAAAAAAGTTTCACTTTTCAGTACAGTAATAGCAAATAATAGTAGAGTAAAAAGCACAGTAACAGTAAGTTAGTGAGAAGTTCTGGAGTAAATACAGAATTTTCTATTCTGCATTACTGTTATTACGTTATATTACCCCACAGATCTGCTATAGGGACTCAGAAGCCTCAAGATACGAGTCAGGGATAATATGATGGCAAGAGACATGACAATGAGAAGTAGCAACTACAGTGTTATGGATACACATATTTGAAAACTAGTCTTTTTAAGACTTGACCTCACTACAAACCTTACCTAAACTCAAGTGCACTCCTGAAGAGTTGATATAACTGACATAAACTATTACATTTTTGTCAGTGATGAGCAGAGAAGTCTTGTGCAGGCTCACACGAGACAAAACTAAATCATGTCCACTCAAATCATTCCCAAACAGCCACTTCCAAAGCATTAAGTTACTGTAGAATAGACACTCTTTTAGTGAAAAATAGCTTCATAGCTGTCACATGGATGGAAATAGCAGACATTTCCAACTAATTTCCAGGATCTTTTTCAAGAAGAACAGCTGTAATTTTGCATACCATTAGCTGAAAAGAATAGTGCCCTTTATTTTGATTGAGAAATTTGTGTTTAAATATAGTACAAAAAATAAGAGTATCACTAATTATTAATTATTTTGTAACTAATTACTGTTGATACACTTGATACATGCAAAGCAGGAAAAATACTTAAGAGTGTAGCTATTCTCAAATAGCATTATACAACTCAGAATACAGCAGAGCCTACTTTTAAATATTCCAATAACTTCATCAGGTTGGCAAATAACTTGCTGTCAGAGGTAATTAAAATTACATATTAGAGTTAAAAACAGCAACAAAAGCCCCAAAACTCTGCATTGCAACTCTCTTCTCACAAAAGATAATGGTGTTGCAATAATTTCCCTGCCATGATAAGCAACCATATAAGTAGTCAGAGCAGCTTTCCAAAGATGACAGTAGCAGGTCTGGATTCTCAGTTTCTAAACAAACATTAACCCATTCTTCTCATAAACATCCCTGACAGAGTATTGATCATTCATGTAAAAGACCCAACAATCCCAAAAGTAGCATATAAACCAAAATAGAAATACTAATGCCCCAAAAATTTGCAGTAAGTACTAGTGAAACAATACTTAATTCTCTTCAGGACTGAACCTAACTAAAATCCACTTGTTTAATATGTTCAGTTAAACCTCAGTTAAATAGGAAAAAAAACTGTAAGCAAACAAGAGGTATACAGTGCTCAGACACAGCAAAGAGCCAACTGACTGGAGGCTATTTATAAACAGAACCACCTCCCCCCCTCCAAAAAAACCCCAAACCAAAAATCCCACCACACATTCACAAAACCAAACAATAAAAAAAGCAGAGTAAAAAGATTAAAGTGCAATACAACCTTAACAGGCACTTACTTTGTTAGCTGCCCTTTATTTTTGTTGTTGTCAACACCGTTGTATGTAACAGCTGCCAGTTTTCTGCTTCTGTAGTTCTCATAATGTACATTATTAGTGACATCCTTCAGGTCCTGCATATGAGTTCTGCCAATAAGTGTAATTTATCAGATTAGTGCACTAATACAAAATAGTATTTGAAAAATCAGTCCATGTTCACTTAGCAGATTGAATTAATTAAAACACATCCCTCCATCAATGTTGTCATTCCACCACTCACATTAGAGCTGTTAAGACAGTAGAGTCACAGAAACACCAGATTATTTTGCACCAAACTATCTAAAGCATGCAGTATTCTACACACTAGTTTACAGCACTACTCTTTGGGAAATGTGAGTTCTGCAGATAAACTTGCAAGTATTTGGTAAAGAGATATAAAACTGTGTGTTACTATGTTAATAGGTGAGAAAAAGCCTATCAGGCAAGAAACAACAAGCCAAAACATCCTAGTTGCCATCTTTTAAGTTTGCAAAAGTTAAATGTAAAGCTCAAGACTAGGATACAAGTGTGAGCTTCCTTTCCTAATCTTCCACTGTTGGCCTGGAGAACAGCAAAGCTTAATAACCAAACGAACAGTAGTTAGAGCAGATGTCACACAGTGAACTGCTGTGGCTACAGGACTTGGCACCCAACACATCAAAGCACAGGCAGTCTTGCTCTAGACAACTGCAGCACTGCCAATATTTTAGGAAATGCCTACACCTAAGCACACACCACCACAACTAAGTACACCTCAGGTCTAACAGACAACTCGGGTTCCTACGGTTTATCACAATTTTCAAGAACAAGTAATCACAAAGTGAGGAGAATGATATAAAAAAATCCTTACCAACACCACTGCTTGCAAATATGTGGTTAAACAAGATATCATAAATCAGAAGACACTGTTTACAATTAAAAATATGGGGATTAACATGAACTCACTGTCTCAAATCCTTTTTTCTCCAATATATGACTTCCTGATCTCTCAGACATACCAGACAACTTAATGTTACCTTTAAGTTACTTACCTTATCAACATGTTCCTCAGAATTGTGAAGTCACAGTGTTCACCATTCTCAACTGCAAAAAAAGATGAGATGTTGTTGAGACATCAACCAAAATATGTGCCTTACAGAGGTAAGATGTCATCCCTCTACATTCTTTCCAACAACAGATGACTTCCAGCCTTTTCTTACGCCAACAGCACGTGTGTTCCACAGAAGGAGAGCATTAACAATGTAGTGTATTAATGTACCTTATTAGCAGAGTTCCTATGTTCTCCTAAGCCATACTGGCACACTCTGAGTCAGTACAGCACAATAAACTACCACAACAGAAACACAGTTTTGCCAGTTTAACTAACTTTTTGATCCTTTGGAGGCCCTGCCAGCACAGTTGTGTAAGGATGAGACACTAATTGTAGTCCTCAGTCTAGATCCAGCTATATCCAAAAACCTTTGAAAGACAGACTTAACCCAATCTATTTCCCCCTTGCCCACTAAATGAGTTGCAGTCTTAATTTTAATGTGGATTTAATTCTTTTTTAACTAAGCAAAGGAAGGTTGTGTATCTAATTTGATGCACCTACCTATAAATCAAGAGAGAATGTGCAGCTGCCATTAGATGCCACCTATTCCACTGTGACTATCATCCCATTAATGCAGAAGAGACTGATTCTGCGAGTGGCATTTCCCTGATAGATAATGAAATGACACTGGAGAAAAATGTACACTCCAGAACTCTTTTGGTGTGTAGGCAGAGAAGGCAACACAGAAAGCTTGTAGTACACACAAAAGAAAGGCACAAGGCAGGTTCCAATGTGCCCCTGAAGACACACATTGTCATGGGAAGGAGGGGAAAAAACAGTAAGAAGGAATTAAAAATAGCCCAAGTAAGTTCAGTGAGAACTAGAGAAAAATGCAGGACATAGTCTTTTTATGTGTTCGTCTTGCATCTGCACTCCTGCGTTATTTCATTCCATGGTTTTACAGACTGGTAAGTTCCACTCAGTAAATGAAGTCATACTCCCAAAAAAGCATCATTTCTGAGTATTCTGTCCTTAGCTGACAGATTGAAAGTCACTTAAAGAGGTTCCTCTTAGTTAAGCTAGTTCTTCCCTTCCCAAAGTTGTACAATNNNCAAAGTTGTACAATCATGAACATCAAGCCTTTAAGAAATTTGTTTTAAAATAAAGAAAAGCAGCACCATTCTGTACATCTCCAAATGCCAATGCAAGAGCCTTAAATAGAGCTTGATCCTCTCTGGTGCAGCTGGTTTTTAATTTCTGCCAAACCTCATTTCCTGCCAGACATGCACTTCAAAGTGTTACAGCATTCCTCTTTAAAGTATTAGTCCATACACTGCTTGTTGGTTGGGGGCTTTTTGTCTATTTTACATTGCATCCAATTTATAGTCCATTGCCCTTGGAAGGCAGAAAGAGTGAGGAAAAAAAATACTCTCTTTATTTAATACATGCACACCACAAAGAACAAATTTAATGGTCATGGAGAAATAGTTTAATAGTGATTGTTTCACTGCAGAGCATGGTATAAGTCATGCCATGTGCCATCTGAAATATGTGAATGGCATTAAAACACAAGAAATAGTTGCCAGAACATGCAGTTATCTTCAAGTCTCTACAGTAGTAGAAAATAAGTTTTAAATAAATTAAAAAAAAAAAGAACAAAAAGCAATTAAGATTCAGATGTTTGCAGGAAAAAAACAGATTCTTCCAGAAACTTTAAACTGAATTTATAATAAATGAGCCGGTCGGATTAATATTTATAATGTGTATGCTCTAGAAAGAGGAATCTAAGAAACACATGGGTTTATATGAAGAAAATTAAGGTAAGAAAGCTAGAAAAGTTGTAATTTAAGTCATGTCACTCATTACCTGCAGGAAGTTACTACAGGTTTTACACCTCGTCACTAAGGCTTCAACAGCAATCTGCTTGCAAAGTCACACACTGCTGAAACCTTTACCTTGTTCCAACATTACCAGAACAACAAAATTGTATATTCAGTAAATTTCCACACCAAGTGACATTCAAAAATTTCAAATACAGACTCATAGCTAATAAGTTTTAAATGGACAAAAAAAAAAAAATCACAAGAAAGCCTTACCTTCTGCAACACCCCAGGGGTACTGCCTTCCTCTGACCCTCTTGCCATTGACTTCAATGATCGTATTACTACCTACCACAGCAAGAGGTAAACGGTCCTACAAGGCAAAGTATAGCTTTAAAAATCAAGATTCCCACTGCCAGGATCTATTTCAAGGTTTNAAGCATGGCCATGTATAAACTCGACATGAGCTGGTTTGGTGCTGTAACACTGCTGTGCAGCTGACCCAGAGTGCAAGAGCAGCAATGTTTACTGACCTCTGCCCAGTTTGATGACTTCTATACACGCCCCCCTTCTAAATTCCTTATACTGTTGTATTCTGTAAATCTAGTTAAGGAACAGACATTGCTGTTGCTTAGTAAGCAACAGACANACACATACAACATGGACTCCAACATAAAAGAACAAACCAAAAACATGGGTAAACTAAGAAAAAGCCTTTCAACAGCCTGACAGTCCTTTTGATTTTCTTGAGTCATTCATCTCCATTAAGGTTTCAGTACACCAATTAGCCAGACAACTATTAGCTGTAATGCACACACTCTGTGCCACTGCCCACCTGTTTGAAAGACAACCCCTGCCTCCTTCAAAGCTCAGAATCAAAAAAATAGTGGTAGA
>WEIV01008986.1:14643-28166 GCA_013390005.1 Calyptomena viridis | reverse complement strand
GCAAGAGCAGCAATGTTTACTGACCTCTGCCCAGTTTGATGACTTCTATACACGCCCCCCTTCTAAATTCCTTATACTGTTGTATTCTGTAAATCTAGTTAAGGAACAGACATTGCTGTTGCTTAGTAAGCAACAGACAAACCATTTCCTATTTACTTAAACGCACAGTTAATTATTTACCAATTCAATTCCCACTGGCTACAACGACTGTTACTTGGACTGGATCTTGTGCCCAGTTTTCAAAGGTTTGGCAAAGAACTACTTCAAGTTCTTGTTTCCAGATGAACCAAGAATGCCCCCAGTGTGACAAGCCACAAAGGAGCCAAGAGCAGCTTCAAGTGGCTGAAAGGAACAGAGTACAAAGCTAAGTATTTTGGACTTTTGTCTTTGCTTTTAATCTGCTCTTCTCTAGGCTCAGTCCCAGAACATCTTCCACTTGCGCTATTTGTGTTTATTTATCTTAGGTGATCTCCACAGTAACAAAAAAATTTAAAAGCTCTTAGGCTGTTAAAGCTACTGAACAAACAGAAGCCAGGCTCAAGAGACACATACAACATGGACTCCAACATAAAAGAACAAACCAAAAACATGGGTAAACTAAGAAAAAGCCTTTCAACAGCCTGACAGTCCTTTTGATTTTCTTGAGTCATTCATCTCCATTAAGGTTTCAGTACACCAATTAGCCAGACAACTATTAGCTGTAATGCACACACTCTGTGCCACTGCCCACCTGTTTGAAAGACAACCCCTGCCTCCTNACCATCCCTCCTTAGCCAGGAGAAGCCAGGACCAGAGCCAGAGCCTTGCAGCCAACAGAATATTATCCACCAAAACAAGACAGCAGAAATTAATACCAGTTTTCTGCAACGGGACAAACTAGAGGTTTACCCTAGTGGGAATTCTACCTGCACGTGCAAAAGCTAATACAACCTNNNGGTCTCACACCAGTCTCACAACTGAGTCCCTGAAAAATACAAAACATTTGAAAAGGTAACTGCAGGCACACTTCATCCCTTCAAGTACCCACAACAGCTACTGCTGTCACTCCTATTCTTTTGTTTCTAGCACACCTGAGCACCAGTTGCTTGAAGCAGGATCACCTGCCTATTTTAATAGAGCTTGTGACTGATGGACTGACTCTAGCAGTCAGTTGTGTTGAAAAGCATTTGCAAGCATTAATGAAAACTTAGGAAGAACTGACAGTGTAATCAAAAAAGTGACCGTACTGTTTTGGTGCTTCATTTGTCTGAAGGGTATTTTTAAAAAGAGGATGATTAGTTTTCCAGAATTTTAGAACGGAAAAATATTAGACCATTTAGTTGACAGCTGCATTGCAGAGCCCTGGGGAATATTTCTGGTTCATGGGTTTGCAGTCTTATAAGAACATAAGTTTCCAATTCATGCAAGGACTTATTTTCAAAGTCTGAATCAAGAAAGTCTCCTCCATTTAATATCAACTCATTGATCAAGCTGCTTGTATTTTTAGAAATATTATGTTCTACCATTTTTTCCTTTCAATTTGTCCTCTAATTCTTAGTCTTATATCAAGAGTTTTGCACACACCACCTCTTAATGCCATCTTCTTTTCAGAAGATTTGTTCTTCTAAACTAGGACTGGACATGTTCAAAAAAACAAACTTCCTCTCCTGTCTTGTCCTGTTCTGGGTCCTCCTTATCCTCTTCATACAACACTACAAAGCTTAAACCTACTTCCACTCTGAACATGTAGCTGAAAATACAATGTAAGCCACTTGTAGACTCTAATATCAAATATATTCTACCAATAAAAAGACAATGGTATCAGTTGCATCAATGTTAGAATTATCTCACCATCTTTAGCATGCATTACCCCAACCCAAGACTGAACAGGTACACTGATTCTCATCTAAAACATGAGGTATCTTTAATAAATACAGCACATCCACATGGAAGTGTATACCACAACACATTCAATAACACTGTGATACTCCTAAATACCCTTTTTTTTTAACACACAACTTCTGTTAGGCACCTACATCTTGAAAGCTCCTTTCCTCCCTTACTGATTTTTATCTCAGCAGTGAATTATTTCACTTGCCAAGAAACATACTACACTTGAAACCTTTTTCCCTGAGGACAGAAACAAGATTATTTCACCAAGAATTATAATTAAATCTAGAGATATAAATTACTTAGCTTTGCTATCCCAAGTCTTTGCTTCAGGGTTTAAACTTTTCATGTAAGATAAATCCCACCATTTCCATAGGGATCAACTTACTAAATTATCCTATGCTGTAAATACTAATTTTTCAACTCACCTGTTTTTTAAACTGTTGGCATTCCTCAGGTGTAAGTGTGTCTGCTTTGGCAATAAGTGGAATGATATTCACTTTTTCATGCAGGCGCTTCATAAACTCTATATCCAAAGGCTTAAGTCTGAAAGACACCATTAGAGCTTTGCAATTTATATTAATTAAACAAGAATGTACAAATGATGAGATTTGTCCTGACGACTCCTCTTAAGACACTGATATATGAATGACAGATGGCTAAATGAAAGTCAAAAAGCTACCTGCAACTACCACAGGAAATCCCCTAACTTGTGTAATACCAGAGCAATAAGTCATATGTTAATATTACTAGTAGTCATGAGACTTGTGCAGGCTGAAATTACACTCATTTAAGCAAGTGATAAGAACTCTTCTGTGAAGGTAGCAAAGTTCGTGTCATTAGCCAGAAGATAATCCCACTTAAAGCCTCAATGATATGAGCTTACAGCTGTGAATGTTCACATGTGCAGCTTCATTTTCTGAAAGTCAGGTTTCTTAGTATGCTTCCTCTTGAGATTGGGCTGGGAGATTTTTTGTTTGAGCCCATAGATTGCTGAAGACAGTAACCTCTGTGGCCTGTGTACAAATGAAGTACACTAAATAGTACACTCAATTACTATGTAAAACAAAAAGACAATTAACAAAGCGGATGACAACGACAAACTAAAACAATCACCATATGGGTATTGGGTGGATAGGTATATTCACCATCAGTGTGGATCAAAGTGGTCAATATTTCCTGCTTGCTGAAGTAAAGCCAGAGAGGTTTCGATGCATTAATACTTCAGAATTATAGCAAGTTGAGTCAGACTTAAAGGATTCACTTAAAGGATTTAACAAGATTATTTCTCACATAAAAGAAATTAGTATTAGGAATATCAAAACCATTCGTACCCAAATTTAGCTGCTTCTTCAAACCACTTTGAAGAAAATGAAGAAAATGTTAAAGAACACATACTTGACTTAACTTTAACGTTTTCTACCTGCCACTGAATTTTCCAGGTTCTCAACATGTCTCCATCAAACAGCTCACACTAATGCATGTCTAGGTTATGAGCACTTTTTTGGTTATCCACTCACCTTAACATGCTTCAAAAATCACAGAATACTCTGAGTTGGAAAAAGCTACCTAGGGCAGCTGCCAAAGCAGAATCTTTCAAAAGAAATGCATTTGTCTCAAGGACTTGAGTTTACAGTGGAGACTGAGCAGGAAGGCTTTACATAAAGAGCCCAGAAGTGCAGAAAGATGGTGCAATTCATTACTACCCTATTCACTTACCTGGAAGGCTCCTCCTGCCCCTCCCCTCCCTCCTCCTGCTCCCACACAAGCTAATTCAGCAGTTCAGATGCTTATGGGGACATCAGCTGAAAGCACTGGAATGCATTACATGGAAGGACTTAACCTGCCCTTTGTTTTTTAATTGCTAAATGATAACAATCGGGTTTTTACAAATGTATTTTGGGTCACAAGGACAAGCAGAAGTAAAATCACCTACAAATGCTTTAGTTCAGTGTAAGTACAACTTAGCATTAAGAGTGAAGAGGACACTACTTGACAGGTTACATGTGCTGCTGTCTGCACAGGAATTGGGAACAAAGGCTGCACCACCACAAAAGCCAGGTAGGAAGTGAGCTATGTCCTTTCGAGAAGGCAGTATCTTAAAAGAGGAAATGAATGTTAACAGCAGCACTAATTCTGTCTATTAATTCTAAGCATTTACTCCAGTAATAGAAAAATACTATGCAAACTGGGCACAACTTCACACTTTTCCCCCCCCCAGGAATAGCATGAAATGCCTGTACAAGGAACATACTTTTCACAGCTTTTAGCCTCACAAATTTAGTAGCCAAATCTTAAATTATTTGGAAACATTAACTTTCCTTTTCCTTAAGAACAATTTGTACCTCCCACTGATTTAGAAAGTTCTAACAGATAAAGGGAGGTGTGGGGGGAAGAGAATTATTCTGATGAACCTGAAATTTAGCTCAAAAAAGATTGACTAACACAAGGAATGTATAGTCATCCCTTTATTTAAATTACATTTTGATTTTGCACATCAGCAAAACAATACGCCAAGGATTCAAATGTTTGCATTTAAAATTGACATGCATGTTGAGCAAAACTGACATTACAAACATGCATGTTGAACAACAACAAAATATTTAATAAAGGCAAGTCTACATAAGAAAAACTCCACCCTCCAACATTTCTTTCCAAATTTGGAAGTGTCTGTCCAGTTCAAAATTATCAGACCCATTCCAATGCTAGCTACACAAGCTAAATTCAATAGTTAGCTTTTTTACTACCTGAGGATTATTCCTTCATCACTCCCTTCAACAAGTTTTACTACTTTTGACCTATACAGTGGAAAAGGCTACTTATCTCCTCTGTCTAGTTTTGAAGGTATAACTTAAGAGTCTCTGCCCAATTTAACCAGTTGTAATACCATGGTAAGCAACCAACTTCAGGTATAGTCAATCTGTACCTAATACACCCTAGAAGTGCAGTTCTCCCTCTCTACCACTAGATAGAAGTCTGATCAAGTTAAAAACAAAGCAGGGGTGGCTCCCCACACAATAACTGAAAAAATCAGAATGCCTACACTGGAATTGTCACTAGACAAAATAGTACACACCAGGTGAATTAAAGCACGCAGGTGGAAATCTCCCATCTTCAATCTATCATTGAATTTATCATGTCAAAGGGAGGGAGGAAGAACAGAAAGGAAAAATCCTGCTGCTTGAAACACAAACCAGTTTCTCTTCTAATGTGATCAAAAGACATACAGATAACAAACAGACCTGGCACTTGTGAACACCTGTTTATTTTTAATTCTTAGAATTCTATTTTTCTTGTTTTGTAATTAATGTGCAATCATGTTTTCTGATGCTAATATTTGACAAGCCAAATTAAGCGTATATTTGAAACTAAGCACGATCTGCAGACCATTAAAGAAATCCTATTTGGAACTTTACATAACCATGATTGACAAATTTGGATATTTATCTGAGGTAGGAGATGGAGAAAGGAAACAAATACACTAATACAAACCCATGTCCTGAAGGAGCAATGAAGTATAAACAACACTGCACTCTATTATCTGGCATCTGGCGTCTGTTCACTCGAGATTCTGCATTCAGGTAGTCCTCAAATTTACTGTCAATGTAGTCAATAACTGGCTGCCAGCTGCAGAGGTTACATGAATAAAAACCTGTAAGTTAGTTATGTAAAAAAATAAAAAAATCTGTCTTTGTTAAGCAAGAGATGTTCACAATTCCCCCATGGCTTGCCTGTTTTGTTTTTTTTTTAATTTAGATTTTTTTTAATGTAGGATACTTCAACACTGCACTTTAAGAGACCAGCTCCTCAACATAAAACTGAGTTACATAGCTCTGAAGATGCAAAGTATGAGTTCACTGAAAAAACCTTTCAAACACAATCACCTTCATTGAAATAGCATTAAACAGAATACTTGAGAACAGCAGCCAAAGGAATACGCTTCACTGATCACATCTTGTGACAGCACAGAAGTCAGTTCTGCACTGCATGTGTGGACAAAGAGCCAAATGCACCACTCAGCTTAAAGGGGAAAGCTGACAGTATTTCATCAAGCTATAGTAGTTAAGAGTTTTCAGCTAACTGAGAAGTTTAAAGGTGTTAATGTTTTAACTGAATATTGAAGCCTGCTTTTAAAAATACGTCACAAGGTGTTGTATCTCACACACACAAAAAATGCAATTCAGAATTATCATGGGAGAATATACAAAGAATGTCTTACCAATTACTATTATCCACAGCATCTCCAAATCCTGGTGTGTCAACTATTGTAAGTAGTAACTGAACACCACCCTCTTTGATTAAAACTTTTGACTGCTCAACCTGTAAAATGAATAAGGTAAGATTAAATTTTTAGCAATTTAGTCAGCTATCCAAAACACTGGGAAGAGCATTCAATGAATAAGAAGTCTGACAAAGAATTGCTGACTCTTCTGCTTCAGAGGTATACTGGGTCCATATTTTGCTTGTAAAACCCCAATATTTTTATAATTTTTTTTTTAAGGAAAAGGTCATTATTGGAACAAAATCAGTGAACCTTCTAAGTATGCAGAATATCTTAATATTTTAATTCCTGATTAAACAGGAAAAACCCTAATCAGGCATTAAACTTGACGAAATTGCCAATTTTGGTCACTTTAAAGAAAATGAAACTTGTTCAATACTAATCCTTCCCCCAAGCACCTTTCTAGTCCTGTTAATGTAGTTTTAAGAATACATTTATTCTTCAGCCATCATAATGCTTGGGAATGGAATCATGTAAAGTGATGGTTTCCTATTACAAACATTGATATTGGATGGTAATACAATCTAACTGCAATCTGCTGAGCTAGACCTCATGTGACCATAATGGATTGGGTTCCTGTTAGCCCAGGTCACTGATGGAAACCTGGCTCAGAAGGCAACTGCATCAGCACAAGGCATGATGCAAGATCTGGGTGTGGGAATTCATGCCTCCAGTTGTGACCACCCGTCTGCAGCACAGCTCAGGCAGCCTGCAAAAAGCATGTCATCAAACACATTAAACATGTCATGACAGAGGAAATCTAGGCTAAACAGCATATGGACTGCTACCCCCTTCCTACTGATCTCTCAGTAATTATCGATGCCAATGTCAGGGGTATCTGCCTGAGAAAGTGCTGCACATCACTGTTGTATCCGTCAGTGTGATGCGCAGAAGTAAGAAATTACAAACTCATGTTTGCGAGTTGGCTTCTTTCCAATTGCTCACACATTTAATCATCCTTTTTTTCCCTCTATTATTAAAGCAATTTCTATTAAATCACTAATGACACTGTTTTCTAGATATGGACTCAAGAAATAACCATGTGAGCCATTTATGCAGAGTCCCACACAAGTTGGCAGGCAGTGGTGACACCTTGTTGCTCACTGCTTACCTTTCCTAGGCCTCCCAAACCCTAACTGGGGACAGAAACCAAAATTCTATTTAACCTGTAAGAACATTCACTAAGGAACTTTCAGAGAGGAGAAATTTGGACAATAAACCCCATCTGGATGCTCTCTTAACCAGCTCAAGAATTGAGAGAGATTGTATCAATGCTGCTTAGGCTCCTGCACATCCCCAGTTGTTACAGAAGTGACACAGACTCTCACAGCCACACCCGAACGTTGTTCCAAACACTTTGCAATCGATGCTTATGTGATGCAATGTAAATCCACAAGATAAACTGACACCTTGCAAAAAGCCAAACTAAATCCCTCCTGCACAAGCAAAACACTGATTCTAATTCAGAAGAGAATACACAGAAACACAGAGAACAGTAACTAACTGCAAAGAAAACTTTGTATTTTTAACCTCCCTTTCACTGCTAGTTCTCAAAAAATTAACTCAGCTACGCTATGGCTGCCTACACCATACAGTCATCATGGGCTGGTTCCTCACACAACAAAGAGACAGAAAAAATTTATCAATAAGGCAACTTCATAAAAAAGAGACTCCAACACTGGGCTACCCAGATGCTAGTCACAGAAGAACCCAGGTTGGGCAGGACTTCAAGACCATCCAATATAAACTCCTACTTGAGGAGGCCTTACTGCAAGGTTAGGAAGGTGTAAGAAATCAGAAATTAAAAAAAACCCTGTACACACACGAGCCTAAGACACCACCAAGCTACTCTTTCACAAACTATACAACTATTACCCTTCCAAATGTGTCTAGTCCAAAGCTATGAGAACCCATATATACAGAATACATGCAATGCTTTAGAAACTTACATTTTAATCATGGTGAGTGTATTTCCCCCACCTCAAGAGTTCCATAGAGAAATTTTATTGTACACAATCAATGCCAGAACTCAAGACAGTAATCCCCAGCCACAGTCAATTCAGCCAATAGTTTACTACTCACAAGCTTTTGCACACAGGAGATTAACTTCTGATTCCTTGCATTCTTTTTGCTATCTTGCATATAGTAACTACACAGCCCTCCTATCGCCAAGCTCTCTGAAAATATAAGAAACCCACAACACTTGCAAAATACCAGAGATGATAGTGTTAAGAGATGCATTCTTGCCAAGTGCTACAAGGTATCAGCTTTATTCTTCAGCACAAAAATTCCCAGCAAGGACCATTAAATTATTATGCAATCTCGATGGAATGCTTTTACAAAAGAAGCAATTAATAAAATATTATCTTGAACATATGTTTATAACAAAGGAAAACAAAAGACAGGAGATCCTCAGAAATGCCATGCCAAACATTTTCCCTTATTCTGTATGCTTGCAAAAAGTAAGTGTAGCTGAATTTGTGAAGTCACCTTCTGACAAATGGCCTGGAGTAACTAAATCTCTGCAAGCAGTGCTAATATCCTACTGGCTGGTGAGGATTGAAATTTTTTCTAATTTTTCATAAATTAATGTAATTACCTTGCTATCAGAGCATGGTTTTCAAAAACCTACAGAACATATGAGCTGATGAAATTAAATGTCCCATGCTTGTGTTGTGGACAATCAGACTACATCCACCATGTAATTGGAAGCAGTAGATCCTATTGGTAGGAGACAACAGATGAAGAACCTGTCATAAAAGCCTCTGCAAAGTTGCATTATTTCTAACCCAAATGGATGTGTCCATATATGGTCAAAGGCACAGAAAGCAGCAACATCTGGAAAAGATCCAGAAAATCACTGTAAACTAGTGTCATTCATAGTTAAGCATCCAACTGCATCCTATCATCTGATTTACAAGTATTCACAAGGGATTCATGGAAAACATTAGCTCAAGTCTTGGAATTTAAAACCTTTGAAGAAGAGTCTCCTCCAAACAGCCCTTTTCCCATGCACTCCAGGCAGCTGGGTCACACGGGTCTCCCTGGCAGTTACTACACAGTGTTCATGGCCTGATGCTTGTTACAGCTCGACTGCTTTTTATTGGACTAAACTTGCCTTTACTATATTCCATCTAAGACAGTCAAATAATGATGAGAGAAAACATATTTCGTACCCCTTTATTTCTGAGTAAGTTCCCTTTGAATTCATCTGACTTCAAATCACTTATTATTAACAGTTTTTCTGCATTTTCTGTGAAATTAATACGAAGAACTTGCCTCAAAAACACCTGCAAACTGCAGTGGCTTTCAAGCCCAAACCACAGTTTGCATTTATTTATGAGAGAGCCTCTGATACAGTTCCTGGTCAATAAATTATTGCCACCATAAAACAGCAGGTGATTATTACAACCAAGGATGCTCTGGTGGCCTGTCTTACCTATACTCTACAAATCCTTTTAAATCCTCAACTTAAAAAGGTTTTCACTGGCAAAGAGTACAAATTCAATGGATCCAAACAGCAGCTCCTACTGTTTATTCTTTGATTAAATATTTGACTGGAAACACCTCCACATCATACACGTAGTTGCTAGAACACACAATTTTCAAGGGGAAACAATCTTATCCTCACTTAGACACTGAAATAAGGTGGTTTCAGTTTCCTTCTTAAAATGCTACACTTTATTTTTCGTTCTTCCCAAATGACTGAAAGCAGTTATATTGCACTGCAAGTATACTTAAAAAAAAACTTATTAAAAGTAATAGTTTCTAAAGGGGAAGGTGGCCTTTAAATCTATTTCATTCCAATCACATTGTTTCCCAAGTCATGCTATTCCACAATTCACTACTGAAAATAGCTTTGCCTAGCTCTCAGCCACCCTCAAGCTGTAGCCCACAGAGTGGAAGTATGAAAAAATGCAATGGCTTTTCAGCCTGGGCTCTGTTCAAGCCCTTTTTTAGCCCCACCCAACTTTACATCCAAAAACCCCCCTGCAAAACCCACAAAAATTCATTAAGTGACACTTCCTGAAAAGTATGGGGAGTTTTATTCAGCAGTAAATTAATAAAAATCAACCCCCCATGAAGGTCAGGGTGAACACATCATCTAATCTTGCCACCTAACAGATGAAAGTACTTAACTCAAATTCCAGAAACACCACACACAATTCTTATTATTAATTCAGTAATAAGTATATTATACCAGAGCTTAACTATTTGCCCACCTCTTCCATTCCACTCATATCTCTTTGAACCAGGTATATAAATACAATCATTCTAATTCAAATAATGATCTGATGCCCCTGCTAACAAGCTTTTGAGTCCATTTTATCACTATGGTTTTACATTAAACTGATAAAATAACCTAACAGACATGTCCAAACCTTAGAAAGTACTAATACACTGCTAATAGAACTCAGGATGTTCAAAAACATTCTTCCAAATTAAAAAAATTGATATTCTGCAATGAATGCATTTTGTAATAGTATTCAAGCTTTGATGTTGAGCTAACTAACAAGCAATGCTATTTAAACTTCTTAATATGATCATAACTAACTTTTTCCTGGCATTGTGGTAATTATTCTGTGTTCTGAGACTGGATTAAAAAAAAAAAAATCTTTCCCAAAACCCCACGCAAAAAAACCCCAGAGATCCCACAAAACAGTAAGGTCAGTGGATCACAGCATTGGAGCACAGTTATTTGATTTCACTGAATAAAAAAGCACTCTATTTTACAACTTTTGTCTAGCACCCTGCCTACCCTCCTAACTCCCAGGGCTTTAATCACTTTATGACAACCTGTAATTGCCCAGTCCCTCCAGCCACAGCTGAGGTGGTCTGAGCCTGTCACTTTGCAGCTGGAGAAACTCTGTTGGACAACAGCAGCAATGGTGAGCAGCCCTGGTCCCCCCCCGTACAAAGTCAGGCTATCACAAGCCATCTTCACCAAAACCTTACACAAGTGTGCATCAAGGTAAGCAGATCATGCATCCTTATTCAGCTGCTTAGCTGTGGAGGCAGAAAACACCTCACTGGAACGTAATGATTTCCTAAACTATCCATAACATTATTTTTTCTTCTTATCATTAATTATATTTTATATTTTTCTATTATATTATTTATATTTTATTATATTTTTAAATATTATTATTAATAACCTTTTTATAACACAAAGAGCATGCTCCTTTTCTTGAGAGAAAATAGAATTTAACAGTAACAAGTTATTGCACAAAACAAATGGATCAACTTCATTCCAGCCTTTGACTAAATATTTCACTTGCAGAACATCTTGGCCTATGTAAGTCTAGTGCTCAAGGTCAGACAGGTTCACTCTAGTCCCTGATATGCCACAGAATAACAACTTATAGCAGGTATACAGGGTACCACAAAGGATACAGCCTACAGAAGACTCATGGGTACCTTTATACCCCAGGTCCTTGCACTTCTGTCAAACTCTTTGCTATAGAGTCTCTAAAAGCCTTAAACAGTCAGGGTTTTTAATACACATCTATGTATTTCTACAGACTTACTCAATATTTTAATTGATAATATACACTACATTTTCAAATGGGACCACACAAATACGTGTTTTCTAATGTACAGGCAGAACACAAAGCACTTCAGGGCTCCTACATTTCAAGAGGCTACAAGTTTCAGAAGCTGGAAGTTTTGTTGCTAAGATACACTGAAAGACACCCTAAATATTTCTTAGTGGCTCACAGCATAGCTGAATATATTTTGAAATACAAGTGCTTACGTAACAATAGTATCACCTTGATTACCAAATTACAAGTTGCATTATTCAAGCTGTGCCTGTTTTTCACCCAGACATACCTGTACAGTCTTTTTAATTCTGTGTGAAGGACCTGGATACTCTGGGGAATACAGTTCTGTTAAGAATAATGAGTTGATTAATGTTGATTTTCCCAGTCCAGATTCACCTAGAAGAAAACAGAACAGTTTCAGTAAGACCAGGAGTATAACATTAAGTATAAACATTTAGATCTACATTTCAAACGCTCTTGAAACACAATACCTGTAAACCTACACTGCACTCTCAGGCTTTGAAAATCTATCATCTTTTCCAATTTCAAGGAAAACCCTTCAAATCCAACTGTCGCTGTTGCACTCTATGGACATTATTTTTTTCTGATCACATTAAGTACTGAATGCATTTAGCACTTTTTTGCTCCCATTACAACACAGAGATGATATTACATTACATTTTATAAACAACGTGTCTTCCTGATATGACTTCTTACCATAATGCCAAAGCAGACTAAGTTATCTCCTGTATTTCAAATATTATTTGACAGTCTTACAGTTAGGGAGGGGAAAAAATAAGGAGGGGGGAAGTGGTAGGGAGGGTAAAAGATTAGTTTGGTTTAACTAAAGCCACAAGAGATAAAATGAAGTTTCAAACTACACAGTTTGCCTAGGAATGTTGTTGTTGTTGGGGCAGAAAAGGGGGACTGGATTTTGTTTTTTCATAAGTTGTTCATGGGCAACAGTAAGTCACAGCTTTGCTAAAGAATCTGGAGACACTACTGCCATGACAATCCAATCAAATGCAGTTACAATTCCCATAGCAAAGATAACCCTTTATTTACAGCTCTAGAGAGACAAGGTCACATCCACTACTTATTACAGTATTTTAAAAGTCTTATGCAGTTTTTTTCTGTAAAGAAGCAACTTCAACACAACAATTCACACCTGCACGAGAACTAAGGAAAAAGGTATAGAAACATTATGCTTTCTCTCTGCTTAAGTTTCACATGCAGTCTGTCAGTACACTGACCTGAAGAGAAACAAGTCACATAGAACTTTAGTTTTAAGCTAATGAATTTGGGGGCAAAGAACATACTGTCACTGAGGGAGGAGAATGAGCTGCACTGCCCCCACACTTGAAGAAACCCAATGCATGAATTGCTCCATCCCCAACAAATATTCTGGTGATTAAAAGACTAAGAAAGCTTCAAAGCCTGCCTTGAGGTAAATAGCCTGGGTTAACACAAAAGGGTTACAGAACAGAAATCAGTTCCAAACCTCAGCAGAGAAGCCCTTGTCTCCACTGTAACAGCTGTCTCGAGTTCATACACAAACCACCTTATCCACAGCGAGCCCTCTCGATTAGAGCAGTGCAGCCCCAAGTCTCCGCAGCACCGCCCCCAGCAATCCCACCAGTCACTCTGGGAAGGGATGAGCAGCACTGACCCCAGCAATCCCACCAGTCACTCTGGGAAGGGATGAGCAGCACTGACCCCAGCAATCCCACCAGTCACTCTGGGAAGGGATGAGCAGCACCGACCCCAGCAATCCCACCAATCACTCTAGAAAGGGATGAGCAGCAGCGACCCCAGCAATCCCACCAGTC